>JACXGJ010005513.1:30000-38764 GCA_016801105.1 Esox niger | reverse complement strand
GGGATGTACTGGTTTAATCACTCTAGTGACACAGAGTGTTTGTCAGCAGGGATGTCCTGGTTGAATCACTCTAGTGACACAGAGTGTTTGTCAGCAGGGATGTCCTGGTTTAATCACTCTAGTGACACAGAGTGTTTGTCAGCAGGGATGTCCTGGTTTAATCACTCTAGTGACACAGAGTGTTTGTCAGCAGGGATGTCCTGGTTTAATCACTCTAGTGACACAGAGTGTTTGTCAGCAGGGATGTACTGGTTTAATCACTCTAGTGACACAGAGTGTTTGTCAGCAGGGATGTCCTGGTTTAATCCCTCTAGTGACAGAGAGTGTTTGTCAGCAGGGATGTCCTGGTTTAATCCCTCTAGTGACAGAGAGTGTTTGTCAGCAGGGATGTCCTGGTTTAATCACTCTAGTGACACAGAGTGTTTGTTAGCAGGGATGTCCTGGTTTAATCACTCTAGTGACTCAGAGTGTTTGTAAAAACCAAATGGCTTTGGCCCGTATGTCTGGAAGTACGGATGGGTAGAATACTGATTATCTGGGAAATGTTATTTTCACTCTTTCTGTGTTTGGAGTTGATCCCTGAATCTTTGTATTTTTTGTTACATTTAGTCTCATCCATTGTTTTTAACTACATAATGTGTCTAACCTTGTTGAAACGTAAGACCAAACTCCAAACCAACTCATATTACACCAGATTCTAATTCTGAATTATATTTCTGCACATGATAAATCTACCAATCATTTTTAAGATCAGACAGTCAGGTCCATTCAACCGATGACATAATTGACTACTCCTGTTAGTCCTAACTCCTTCCCTCATCCTAACTCCTCTACCTCTTAACCTTAACTACTCCTCCTCTCACCACTAACTCCTCCTTCTCTCAAAGTAAAATCATGTTTGTCAAACCATTACAATGTCATGTTATATATGTCATGTTTGTACTGTCGTTTAAAATGTCATAATAAAAACTTCTCCAAAAATCATACTTCTTCTAAAAGTGTCCTTGGGCAACTGTTCTGACCAGTCCCAGAGACTATCCCCACAGTCTCTGCAGTGATCTGCTCAGTCCTGGAGACTATCCTCACAGTCTCTGCAGTGATCTGCTCAGTCCTTGAGACTATCCCCACAGTCTCTGCAGTGATCTGCTCAGTCATTGAGACTATCCACACAGTTTTTGCAGTGATCTGCTCAGTCCTTGAGACTATCCACACAGTTTTTGCAGTGATCTGCTCAGTCCTTGAGACTATCCACACAGTTTCTTCAGTGATCTGCTCAGTCCTTGAGACTATCCCCACAGTCTCTGCAGTGATCTGCTCAGTCCTTGAGACTATCCACACAGTTTTTGCAGTGATCTGCTCAGTCCTTGAGACTATCCACACAGTTTTTGCAGTGATCTGCTCAGTCCTTGAGACTATCCACACAGTTTCTGCAGTGATCTGCTCAGTCTTTGAGACAATCCACACAGTCTCTGCAGTGATCTGCTCAGTCCTTGAGACTATCCCAACAGTCTCTGCAGTGATCTGCTAAGACCTGAAGATTATCCCAACAATGTCTGCCGTGTCTTATAAACTGTTCAGCCATTTATTAACATCAGAGAGAGTCCATTCGGTCCTGCACTGTCCACAAACTTATCTGCAGATCAATATGTGTTAAATGGACAAATACATTATTTGGTTGAATGTAAATATATTAGTTGGCATTTTATTACAATTAATTGTATCATCTAAATGCGCTGAAAATAAACTGAAAATGTCAAAAATACAGATGAAATCTACAAGGATGTAAAACAGGTTCGGACAAAATCAAGACTAACAAAAATGAATAGGGATCAGGAGTCAATCCAAATGGAGATGGGAGTCAAAAGGGTGACATCACCACTCCATCGTCATGCCAACCGGAGGAGGATTCCCGGGAGAGGAAGTGTTAGGATCCGGTTTCAGGCAGAACATTTAGGAATGTCTGCATGCTCACACACACACACACACACACACACACGCGCGCACACATACACACAACACGACCACACACACACACACACACACACACACACACACACATATACACTTTTCCACAGGGCTGGATGACCTAACACAGAAAACCTCGCAAATCAATCAGAGGAGAGTTCCGGAGAGAACACTGACAGACAACAGACTGACGCAGCAATTTGTGTGTGTGTGTGTGTGTTCACCCTGGTACTGTAGCGGTATGTCTATCTTGGGTCCAATGACGTAGTGGCCCTCCTCCAGGGACAGGGCGGTGACTGTGGTCCACTGGCGACAGGAGTGGAGCAAAACCACATCATCCTCAGACAGTCCCTCCACACATTCCCCTGGAGACACACAATCATTTGCTAAGATGATCTGAACTGGCAATAGGCAAACTGACCGCCAGCTGTTACATGCTTAGAGGTTTGGACCACATTATTGGTCTATTAAAGATGCTACTTAGGGGAGTGTTTTGTTTTACTGTAATTCCAAAAAGTTGTAATTATACATTTACAGCAACAGTGGAGTGATGGTCTCCTGGTATTGCCTGCCAGTGCTGTGAATGGCTGTTATATTCATGTATTGATTTCTCCCCACAGCTTGTATTTGTTCACAAAATGGGAAGGCTTGGGCAAGCAGTGAATGTAAAAAATGTAATTCCCTTGTTGCTAAAAATCTACACCATTTTTATGTGTTTATGTACAAAAACAAAGACACTAGTCAATCATGTTATGCTCTTAGCTGCTGGGAAATATATTTTCTAAAACAAAATAAATGCATGTTCCCTATGGAGAAGACATCCTGGGTGTTGCACCAGTAACAGGACACCATCTCCACCTCAGCCTCTACATATTTTCATCCCACAAGACAGACATTTTAAGCATTTTCTAAAATATAATAATAATATTCACAGTGGTACTCCAACCTCAGAGCGCTGAAATATCAAAAAGAGAAACTGTATTTTTTACTCCACAGGCCTTAATTGAAACCTGTTGCGGAGCCCTTTTGAAGCCTTGTGTTTGCTAAACGAAGAAGCCTTGGGTTTATGTTAAAGCACTGTCTTTCCTGCGTGGTTTGATTTCATTGTAGGAATTGTTTTGTTTTCTTGTCAGTAACTGCCAGCTGCTGATTGCTCTCCTAATGCCATATATGTGGACTAATATAAAGACATCAAGACAATATCCCATCAGGCCAAACAATACCTTTCACCTGGGACTGAATTTATGATACAGTGTTGCTGCCCAGTAGAATATTTGTCCATTTATACATAGTTGAATACATGCAGCTTATTTTCCATCATGAAGTCTGAATAAAGCTGTGTAAGTTCGAATAATACCTTAACACACATCTTACCAACATCACTGTCAATAAGTCACCTTATAGTGAATGCAACAGTCCAAGTATTGGAACAACCGACATGTAAAACAAACACCCAGTAAGCCTGAAATTAACCTAGACCCAGTGCTTAACACCGAACCTGTAATGGCTAAACCTTAAAGTCGCCTAAATTCGATCAAAAGCCCAAATGGTGAGTTTGACCCTAAAGCTAATCTGGAAATTGACATGGTCCTCGCGGGACCGAAAAGCTCCGAAGGATGGCAGCCTTTTCAGGTTTTGCTATCCTTGTGCGGGCTCCTCGGGTCCTAATTTGATCTGTTAAACCAAAACACACACAACAGCATGTCATTCTAGGCATCTGATCCAAAGGGGCGTAAATAGCAGTGCCTGGAAGAAGAGTGTTTTCGGTTTAAAGGAAGGGGGATTTTTTTGAAGAATGTCTTAAAGTTGGCAGTCGTTTTCCTCGCTCTTGTTAGTATTCAAAACACTCACCGGCAGATTACATCATTTACATATGAAAGGCAGAGCAGCACTTTACCGATACAACAGTCACTTTGTGGTGGTTGAGCTACACTGTTTAATAACTACCTGCCTTCTGTGAGGTTACTCTTAAGTCATCCTTAATATAGCGGAATTACATGGACATACCTCAACACCGTTAAGGTCTACAAACTACATTTTATCCAATTATGGTCTTTCATCTCCCCAGTTGCACTTCCAATGACGCGCGTAAAACTCGGAAACAAATCGTTGCCCATCTCGGCGAGGCTAACCGTCCCTGAACAACTTTAAGAGCGAGCTAGGGTTGATAATGTATAATAATATCGCAAGATAGGAGGCTGAAAGCTGAAGGACAGATAGGAAGTGCGTCCTGGAGGGTCTTACCTGGCGCCAGACGGACCAGGCAGGGCAGGCGGACCTTGCTGACCACAGCATCTAACGGCACCGACGCCGGGCTCCACGAGACCTCCGACAGGCTGGCCCAAAGCTTCTCCATCATATGTCATACCGGCGGAACGTCATCATACCCCACATCTCGCTACACCGTGGGAGGCCCGGGGGTCCGGGTTAGTGCGGCTCGCCTAGGGAGCCTCGCCATTTTTTTTAATAAAGGGAGATGATATTGAGTGAGAGAGAAAGTGCACTCAAGGTGGGGGCACCGGGGCTCGCGGGCTCTGTTCCTGTGGGAAAACTCGCGCTGACATATCCGCCTCCCATTTATGTCAGTCTGTCTGTTTCTGTCTGTATGTCTCTCTCTCTCTCTCTAACCCAGCGCCTCTCTCTAAATCAGCCAATCAACCGCTCCAGTCGACGCTCTGGTAGAACCACCGGATAAAGCTGATCATTATAGCAGTTTATAGGCGAGCCTATTGAATGCGCTTTAAATCCGAGGTAGCGGTTTGTGATTCCGTGATAGCCAATTGTGATCGTGTTGGGATGAATCACATCGGATAATTTACCCCTGATCATTATTGCCAGTTGTGAACAAATATATTAACATGTGACTGTCGTGCAAGCATAGCTAATGCAAAGCACAAAGTAATCGAGAATCGAAGAGCTGGTTTTCAATTGTTTTACTCACCTGGTGTCCATGGCTTGGATTTAGTCACTGATATGACAAAACATCTTAACTAGAAGCTTTTCAGTCTTTCGTGGCTGGGTTTTCCTACACTGGCTTTATAGCCCATGCTTCTTTTTCCACACCATAATAATATAGGTCTATGTTTCAACAAATTTGTGTACGTCCATTTATATGTTTGTGTGTTATACTTATATACCACAGCTTTCAGGCAACCCCCATCGCTTCTTGGCGTTATATACTAATTTATCACTCTGGCTCCTGAGTCACTTGCTGGTGGCTTCCAGTATAAAACGGGCTGACAAGCATCGAGCCATTTAATTACTGTCCGGTAAATGAGCAAAAGGAGTGACCTAAGAGATTTCTTGAAATTTCGGACTAAAATCTGTCATACGGTACCATTACAGCACAGTCTGTATAACAAACAATCCAAACTAAAACCTTAACTGGTGCATTGGTTTAAAAAAGGGAATTGAAGTTGGAGTATACATCACGGTCAAAAAACTTTGAGACAGCGTAAAATTTCAATTTGGGAAGCGTCCGACAAAGATGTAATCTCATTTGCATCGCGGGGTAAACGGAAGAGCGGGCTGGTCGGGCGGTTTAGTGAGAGACCGTTTATGACAACTCAGACAACAAGTAGAGGTTATTTTTTAGCTATACAATTTGAAGTCATGAGAAATAAAGTTCATTTGCAAGTCAAATTTTACAGAACAAAATAATTTCCGTTATTGTTGGAATATAAATACAAACAGTTCCAAAAAATATTACCAAGCGCGGAGCATATCACGGTTTCAATGTATAGTTATTAACTTCTTAAATAATTATTAACGTCCCAAAATTATCAACCATCATTATCAGGAACAATCATCGTCAACTTTTTATTTTGAAAACGTTACAGAAATTACTACATAGCTAATTGTGGTAAATTAAATATGTATTATGCGCACTTCAGCTTTAAAAGGACATTAGCCTTTAGGCATGACCAATGTCAAGATACATTTGAACATAAAACTTTATTCAAATGCCCATAAAGTGTATTCCACTAGGATTTAGACAGTTAACTCTTCTAAGTTTTAGCACATAGTGTTGAGTGTTAGTCACCGAATTGGTCATTGGGAGGGAATCGCCAGTACAATAAAACTACTTAACAACGGAAATTATCTAAATAGGGTTGTCCTTACAGGAACAGACCCTGGCAGGAAACAGAGAAGTGACCTCGATCTACATCCTAAGCTGTCTACAGACCCGTCTCTTTAAAGATGTGCTTCACTCTGTTGATTGCGCCCTAGCCAATCAAAAACAATACTTAGAAAAGGAGGTAACAGAGGCAGATGTTGTGAGAAGGATTAAGAGAAAAGTGCATAGAGCGGAAACTTTGGTTCTGGCTGGTAAGCACTGTGGCAACAAGCTGATATACATTTGATTAAAAGGATGGAGTAGTACGAAGAGGATAGCTGGACTCCATACTAGTTGAATAAACAGCTCCAGCTACTGGCCACACTGGGACACAGCAACATACGGACAGGTGTTGGGTCGAAAACACCCCCCCCCTTCCCTTCGCGTGAACGCGCACTCTCGATTCTCATTGCTGCGACTTGTTTGCTTGTTAAGACAGTTTAGCCTACATATTTCCCCGATCTTCGACGTAAAAAGCTTTATGTACATCAAGGCAGCAATCGATGACCACGTTAAGCTGCGTAGCATTAGATTTATTAAGGCAGGTTGATCGCGTGGGAAGTCATGCGTGCAGTTTTCGAATGGCTATTAGTTTCAAGTGTTAACTAGAAGCAAAACATTGGCAAATTCGGTCATATCTCCTATTCGACTAGTCTAAAGTGAAAGGATAGTAATTCAGCCAATAAATCGATCAAATGTATTTTATAAAGCCCCTTTAAACCAGCAGTTGTCACAGAGATTTTACAAAAACATCCCAAAACACCCCAAGGAGCAAACAACCGTAGTGTTGAATTTCAGTGGCTAGGAAAAACTCCCTAATCCATCAGCCGTCATTGACCTGAAATGTTTTTCATTTTATTAATGTAATTTATGTGCTTCTATTGTAACTGTAGTCAAAGTAGGATACGACCATATTCTTGCCTGCCAAACTCCGTAGTTTTAAAAAGTATTTGACTATAATCATAATTGAAAGCAAGTTGGGGGGTAATGTCGGCAAGGCCGTTCTATTTGCGAAATAATTCTCCCGTCTTTGTGATCAGGAAGTGGGCAATTTAGGTACCCCCCAAGAAAAAGCTTCTGTAGAAGAGCGTGCTTGTAACAACCATAAAAAATAATCCTTAAAAGGGACTGTCTCTAGGACAGTTGTGGATCCAATTTGACAGTTAAACTCACAATCAACAGCTGCCAGTCTGAAAGGGACATTGGCATCAATAGCAGGGGTATTCGACTATTGCCCCGGCCACAGGGCTGCCCAACCCCGTTCTCTTCCAGTCCATTTGTGACTAACCCAATTTAGCCATTCGTCCAGCTAATTATTAGAATCAGGTATGCTAAATTAGAGTTGGAGGGAGAGAAAACCTACAGACAGTAGATCTCCAGGAACAGTGTTGGGCAGCCCTGCCCTAAGGTCTGTAGCCTGCTGGTTTTCTGTTCAATCTTATATTGAATTGCACCCACCTTTTGTCCCTGGACTAAATTAGTCCCTGATCAGAGGTTTGCAATGAAATAATTTCACAAAAATGGCTAAGATCCAGAGGTGATTTTGATGTAGGTTAAGTTTTAAAAAATACTTTTTGTGAAATATTGAGTGGATTAGAATTACTAAATAAGTTACGACTGAAAGTACATAATTGTAATTCAGAAAAGAAACATTGTGTGGACCAATCTATTAAGAAAAAATAAATGTGTTCATATTTAGTTGCACATCCTTTGGCCAGCTGATTAGGAATATTTAGCCACTTCAAAGAAGTCCAGCATTTCTTCAGCCATTGCTGAGAGCGTTGTGTTTGATGGACACATCTTTAAAGGGACACTTGGTTTAACATTTGGGGTGACTCGTTTTGCCAAACATGATGACATGTTGGGTCGTTCAAATGAGAAACTCAGCCTTTCTTGTGTACCTTTTCTAACAGTGGGGTGTTCCGGTTCTTCCCAGCATTTAGCCATTCGGGCTTGATTAAACATTGGATGGTCTCAAACTGATCTTCGGGTCTGCTTCTAGATCTTCTGCCACTGACAAATGTGCTTTGTCAACCATTCATGCAAACATTCGATAACACCTGACGTTGGGGACCAACCTTGTAACCACGTCATGGATGATCAACCAAAGATCGAGAAGCCACAAACATCTTGATTGTATTTCAGACTGCACACAGGAACTCTTAAGAACACAGCAGATGGACTTGGCAACCATGGCAATGACAAAGGATTATTTTGGTCCTGATCCTCAAACAGTTCTATGGTCTCTGTCCTTTTGAAAGTGGTACAGTGTTTTCTCAAACAGTGGCAATTCATACCCTACAGGACGCTGCAAAAAGACACCAGTGCCTATAATTTAATAAAACCAGCAGAAACACACACAATACAGGACAAAGACAGCATTTAGACAGGAGATGTAACTTAAACAAGCTTATTTTTAATGGATCTGCAAAACGGTTTGAATTTCCTTGAGAATGTTCCATCTCTTCCACATAGCCAGCCGAGAGAACATTCCAACGTTACAGAAATAACGCATCACAAACACTCCCAACCCAAACATCTGCATGCAGGAAACTTAACCCCTAAAAGGAAAATAAATCATAATGTAAAACAATCCCCTATCGTTAAGCAGACATCCTGACAAGCTGTTCTCTGGTTGGAGGAGACATTCAAACCTTTCTGCTCGGCCTCGCTGTGGGAGGA
>JACXGJ010005513.1:0-27500 GCA_016801105.1 Esox niger | reverse complement strand
TCTCACATGGATGCACTGAGCAGGCAAGATACTGAGCCATGTGGAGCAGAAAAGAACTGTCAAAAGACCTGCGTAACAAGGTAATGGAACTTCATATAGATGGAATGAGATATACAAAAATAATCCAAAGCCTTGCAAATGCCGGTCAGTTCTGTTCAATCACTTATTAAGAAGTGGAAAATTCAGGAATTTCTTGATACCAAGCCAAGGTCAGGAAGACCAAGAATGAGTTCAGCCAAAACTGCCAGAAGAATTTCCTCCAGGTCCTGTGTTTCTTAAACTTGGTCCATGGAACCAAAAGGGGTGCATGTTTCTGTTTTTGCCCTGGCGCTCACACACTTGATTCAAACTAAAGGCTTGATGATTGAAGTAATCAATCCATCATCAAGACTTTAGTTTGAATCAGGTGTTGAGCGCCAGGGCAAAAACTAAAACAAGCACCCTGTGGACCAGGATTAAGAAACACTGCTCTAGAGGAAAGTACTTCACAGCTAGGAAAAAACATTGTGGGGATCTTTGATGGTACTGGGGCGAACGTGTGTGTGTGTGTGTGTGTGTGTGTGAGAGTACCTCATCGATGTTACGGAGCCACTTGCTGATGTTTTCGAAGCTCTTAGCGTTGGTGATGTCATAGACCAGCATGATACCCATGGCCCCTCTGTAGTAGGACGTTGTGATGGTATGGAACCTCTCCTGGCCGGCCGTGTCCCTAACACACACACACACACACACACACACACACACACACACGCGTTATATGTAGCCACGGTACAGACACGACATACGCCCCACACCACACACGCGATAAGCTGACTAATCGAATAACCCAAATGGAGTTACAACAGAATTTTACATACGATTATATACCATGACATTTCAAAAAAGACAATTACATTCCCAAGTTATTTTAAAAGCATGCGCTTCTTCACACGCTGTTCGTTGTTTACTTTAGTCAATCAAAGCAGTGCTGTGGTGACCCTGCCAGTCAGAATGACGCATTCAACTGTTAGCCTACTGTTAGCTAGTGGATGAAAGTCAACTAATTCAAGGGAAGATGGAACGTGTTTACTGAATTTGTTTCCTTCAAAATAATTATTCGGCCACAAAACGCCACGTAAAGTTCGGCTGTGGAATCGAAATGCGTTTGAGAGTGTAGAAAACGAGGAGTTAAGCAAATAGCATGTAGCTGGCTAGCTTAGCTAACTAGCCTTTTTAGGCTCCTCGTCCAATAAACTCAGTGTCGCGTATTGATAAATATTGTCTTCCAGGTCTTTAGCAGAGTTTGAACGTCTACCACACCACATCCTCTACAATGTGACTGCTCGTCTCTCAAACGGCCATTGAGAAGATGTTAGATGACAACGACACCCACTCCTCCGTGTGTTATGTAGTGGCGCCCTTTAATCTATCTGCAGTATATAAAAACATGTATTTTGGCTAACCCAATACAATTTCAACAATAACACATACTAATCGGATAAGAAATCGGACAGAGCCACTGTGCATTACACACACTCACACACATTTCGGACAGGCAAACACGTCATCATATTTTATACATGCAGTCACATTGCAAACACACTACAGACTCTTTATACATCCCTCCCTTCAGATAGACACTTTATCGTCCTTTACACACACTTCAACTCACCATATCTGTAATTTGATCTTTTTCCCCTGGAGTTCAACGGTCTTGATCTTAAAGTCAATTCCTGTAAAACATGGAGAGAAGCATAACTGACACCAGAAATACATTATTTTAAAAAAATATCTATGCATCCCTACGCAATAATCTTTTCCCCATATATCCACCTTAATTAACCTTAATTAACACAAACAAAAATGACTAGTACTGACCTTTAAAGCAGGAATGTCTACCAGCAGGGCTGCCCAACCCTGTCCCTGGAGATCTACTCTCCTATAGGTTCTCTCTTCAAACCCATTTGTGACTAACCCTGTTAAGCTTTTCATCCACCTAATTATTATAATCAGTTGCTAAATTTGAGCTGTAGAGAAAACCTACAGGACAGTAGATCTCCAGGAACAGGGTTGGGCAGCACTGGTCTAAAGTAATCACACATAGTCCTTGCAAAATGACCTTCTTTATACTATCCTTCACTATTCCAGGAGTGTCTACAGAAAAGATGCTCTCTCACAAGAATTACAGTAAAGGTTGTCCTTAGATAGCTTGATATCTGATCCAAACTGTATCTATGAATTCCTCCTTTGAATCCCACTCAACACAGCACGTTATTTTGACAATCAAAACCTGATCCAGACGACGGGCAGAAGAGGGATTCTGACAGAACCTGAACCCACAGCAACGCGTAGCAAATGTGAATTACATCAGATGTCTATTACATGTCACTATAGTTTTCCTCATTTAATACAATTTCAGATTGTCAATATTTCACAGAGCACAACTCTTTCTAAAGTCTGTTGGTGCGTTCATGGACTCTCCTGTCCTGGATGCTATGGAGTAGGTGTGAGGGTGCAACTGGCCTCTTCGTGACAATGAACAAGTACAGTTCATTTTTTAAATAAATAAATATACACCGATCAGCCATAACATTATGACCACTGACAGGTGAAGTGAATAACACTGATGCACTGATCAGCCATAACATAATGACCACTGACAGGTGAAGTGAATAACACTGATGCACTGATCAGCCATAACATTATGATCACTGACAGGTGAAGTGAATAACACTGATAATCTCATTATCATGGCACCTGTCAATGGGTGGGATACATTAGGCAGGAAGTGAACCTTCTGTCCTCAAAGTTGATGTGTTAGAAGCAGGAAAAATAGACTCTTGACAAGGGCCAAATTGTGATGGCAAGATGACTGTGAAAGAGAATCTCCAAAACTGCAGCCCTTGTGGGGTGTTCCCGGTCTGCAGTGGTCAGTACCCATCACAAGTGGTCCAAGGAAGGAAAAGTGGTGGCCCGGGGACAGGGTCATGGGTGGCCAAGGCTCTTTGATGCACTTGGGAAGCAAAGTCTGTCCTGTGTGGTCTGACCCACCAGACAAGGTTTGGAGCTCAATTAGCTGGTCCTGAGATGTGTCAGAACATTTTGTTGTGTATGAGGCTGCATTGCCACAGATCAGTCAGGGTGCCCATGCTGATACCAGCATCAGAACTGGACCACGGATCAATGGAAGGTGGCCTGGTCTGATGAATCAGGTTCTTTTACATCACGTGGATGGCCAGGTGTGTGTGCGTCACTTACCTGGAGAACCCATGACACCAGGATGCACTATGGGAAGAAGGCAAGCCAGCGGAGGCAGTGTGATGCTTTGGGCAATGTTCTGCTGGGAAACCTTGGGACCTGCCATTCATGTGGATGTAACTTTGACACGTACCACACCTAAGCATTGTTGACCATGTGCCCCCTTTCATGGCAACGGTATTCCCTGATGGCATTGGCCTCTTTCAGCAGGATAATGAGCCCTGCCACAAAGCAAATATGGTTCAGGAATGGTTTGAGGAACACAACAACGAGTTCAAGGTGTTGACTTGACCTCCAAATTCCCCAGATCTCAATCCAATCGAGCATCTGTGGGATGTGCTGGACAAACAGGTCCGATCCATGGAGGCCCCACCTCGCTATTTACAGGACATAAAGGATCTGCTGCTAACGTCTTGGTACCAGATACCACAGTACACCTTCAGAGGTCTAGTGAAGCCCACCTTTTGTTTTGGTGGCAAAAGGAGGACCTACACAATATTAGGCAGGTGATCACCATGTTATGGCTGATCTGTGTGTATTTTCAGTAATTTCATGCACTAATCAGTAATTTCAATGTGTGTGAAACCCGAAAAACATTTTCAACATCCATTCAACATCATTTTGAACATCCATGCTTTAACAGATAGGAACATCAATATTTTTTTTGCCAAAAGAGCAGAAGTCCAGTAGTCAAACCCATTCTGGATTAGAACCAGCAGCTCAGACTGCTGGACCAGCAAACCAGCAACTCAGACCGATGGCAGCCGAGCTACAAGTGTTCTTGTCAGAGAAACTGTGGATTTAGGATTGGCCGATAGAGACCCTAAGTCCCACATTTAATATAGGCTACGTCATTGGTAGATGTACAGCTTGATGAGCTTCCACCTCCACATACTAAATTGCCCAGCCGGAGACCAATTTACCACAGACAGACAGTCTAAACATTTACGTAACAAAATAAAAATATTGTTCAGTATTAAAATGTGTATTACATTTGGCACCTCTGAAATGAGCCCACACACCAAATCCGCCAAATATTTGGTCAGCATCCATTCCTTGTTGTTGCTTGCTCTTTGGTGTTTTAGATTTGTCACCTTGTGACCACTGCTGAAGTAAAGAGCGTTATAAGATATATTTGATTGAATTGACAGGACCTCTATGCCTGCTTGTAGACAACCGGTGTAGGATGTGAGCTTTGGCATTGCTTTGCCAACATATGTAACGACACTAGCTCACGTCTACAGGTCAAAAATCTAACTACCAAGCACTCTGATCTCCACGTGGAAAGACGGCAGGTTAAAATCACCTAGACAAGGAGTAAAAAATATGAGATCTGTAACTTGTATTTCAATATAAGACTGAAAAATGCACCAACATTTGAAGAGTTTTCTGATCAAGAAGTCCCCTGATTTGGGGAATGTGAGATTTGCGCACATCCCATTGCGATGACATTGCTATGACTCACATTTAAGTCGCTGAACAACATTATCCACAGTTTTGTCCAATCAAAAACAAAACCTAATAACAACCGTTATGCAGTTATTGCACTGACCATAAATTAAACAAGGATGTTATGCTTTTAGTTTCAATGGTTTACTCATAGTATTCTGTAATTCATTATTTAGTTCGGTTTAAATTCAAACAAATTCAAGATATGGTTTTGTTATATTATGGTTCTCTTGTTTCATCTACCAAAATAAAAAACTGCAGAAGTTGCAGTACTGATATGTTGACATGAAAACTCAGTATCAACGCCAGAAATCAGGCACTGTGAGAACTCCAGGCAAGGCTTAAGTGCTTTGCTCAGGGACAGGACAACAGATTTTTTAAACTTGCTGACTTGGGGATTTGATCTACAACATTTTGCTTATTGAAACTCTACCCACTGGGAATCCCTGCCACCAGACAGAAGTAATGCGGTCTACACATAGTCACATGAGTCACCTTATTTTCCACATTGACAAAGTAAATAGGTTTGCCGTTGCCAATAAAGTCCTTTGAATTATGATTGATAAGAGAAGTAGAGGCATAGAGAATTGGGGGTTTCCGTTGGGGGCCATTTTGTGAAGCACTCATGTGTTGTGTCTCTTAAGGTATGAATGCTGCAAGAGGGGATAACACTCCAGTTACAACACACACAAATTGGGGGGAGATTTAATTACAATAAATTTAAAATACATTTTCTAATGATATTAAGAAAATGCTAAGAACTTTAAAATGTAATTTTTGTAGCCACCAGCGGTCTGACTGAATCCCCATATCAGACACTTCATTTGTAAACTAGTAGGTCCCTCTGGAATCAGATTCTTTGCCAGATTCCAGTTTTTCCATTTGATTTTTCCAGTTCTTCCCAGTGTTTAGGTTTTCGCTTTGAAAACCACTGTTTGTGTAAAGAAAGAATTTTGGACGTTCTATGTCCACAGCCATGCTTAAACCACAGAAGAAGACCACTTTTTAAATCTGGGGAAGATGTTTTGGGGTGTGGTCACCCTTATATTTAAAAAGTGCCTTGAGTAAGAGGCAATAGTTTAGAAATGTTTCTAAAGCCCAGACCAATGTACAAACACTAAGACAAATTCACAGGCTCCAAAATTATTCTGCCAAGTCACCACAGGACGCCTGGTTATCCATATTTCATTGTGACGGTTTCTGGCAGAACTATTAACCAGAACAATTATGTTCAATACATTGTTTTGGATGCCTGAATGTCTGGACTCCATTAGCAGGGACAGACACCAGCCATGAGGACAAGAGGCCAGGGCGCCACCCTCCCGGGCCAGGGCGCCACCCTCCCGGGCCCTCGAACAATATCCACCGGTGGCGTGGAGTCTTGAAGTTGCTGGTCCAGCGCATGATTTGGTTGAATGCCCAAACATTATCTTACATAAAAATAAAGACAAGTATTTGTCGTATTGGTTTCCTTCTACATAGAGATGAATTCGGTCATTTCATTAGACTGTACGCTTAGTCTCTTATCCCTTTGAGGAGGCACATTGCATTGGATTGTTGGTCATTATGGTCTTCATTACCAATGCAATTGTCAACACCTAATAGCACATTTTTACCAGGTAAGTTTTCCAAGAACATGTCCTTATTTACAGCAAAGACCTGGTAGAGAACACTGGATGTCTCTTTACTTGATTAAGCTAATATAAAAACATTGTGGTCGACACCATGTACTTTGGCGTGACATATTTCAGGTTGGCCAATGAACTGTAGTGATGGGAAGTTTTTACTGACTCAGAGGTTTGAGTCAGTAACGCCCAGAGCACACAATGAACCACCGCTGGCATTCAACACACCGATAAGTGACTGCAATGTCTACCAGCCCCCCGTCCAGAATAGGGGGCAAATCCGAACCTGTTTAAGACTTGTCCATGTGTGGTACGATTTAAACTACTAGGCAAACAAAAGCATATTCCTAAATGCATTCAAACTGAATTCAGTCTAGTCACAGCTTCCACACAACTAGACGGCAAGACAGACCAGCACTTTGTTAGAAATTCTCTGCAGTGGGCTAACTAACAAATTGCATACTAATGACAACAGATTTGAAAGGCCATTGACCAATAAGGCCCCATGATGAGCATGTCTCACATTCAGGAGAGAAGTATGTCAGTAGACAGGGGGACAAGGCAACCGGATCCACTATCATGATTGGCATATACGCAGGACTGGGAGGGAGTGGGTTTTCGGTAGAACGATTTCCGATTTGAACTTTTGACGGTACGTCACAGGCGTGTTGAAATTCACACGCCAACAGCTGTTGTCACAGCGGATCGCTTGTCGGAAGGAGGGGTGAGCGAGCTGGTCCTACACAACCACACTGGCAACGAAAACGGTCAGCCCAAGAACGAATCATCACCGCGTGACCAAAGAAATCAACTGTTTTACGGTCACACTGGTGCAAACGCTTAAATATGTAACAAAATGAAACACTTGGTCACAGTCGCAAGCCTGCAATATTCTATTCTACCGCACAATTTCTGACTCACACTTTGCGAATTTCCAACGTAAAAGCATCAGAAGCGACATTTTTATGTATTCCCGGAAGTCACTGAAAGGGTTGGTTACCTGGTAACTAACATTGCTCACTGTCAAACAAGTGCCGTAACTAGGGATTGTATGATTGTTTCCACACAGTGAGAGATGTTTTTAGTTACTGCCCAACTACAAAAAATTACTTTTACACCATGATTCGGCAATAAGCCAACCAGCATTCTAGATTCAAACAACCCAGTTTATAATATTGTTTATATGCTAATGTCTGTATTGTCTTATAGTTGTGTTCTTGATATCCACAGACCACTGCTGGAACGAAGACCACACCCAATGGGCTGTATAAAGCCATTACCATAATAGAAAATACATTGCTCAAAACAATGGAGGTGTCTAGATCAATAAGATTTATTTGATAAAAGCCCTTTATTTTATTGTCAAGTGTCACAAAGCGCTTTTGCAGATACCCAACTCGAATCCCCAAAGAGCAAGCAACAGATTTGATGCACAGAAGATAAATCAGTTGTTTTCTATGTGCAGAATCGCACACGTGGCCACTCTCAGCCCTTGTAAAGACCAATTAGACCATAACTCCATTCTAATCCTGCCTACAAGCAAAAACACAGTGGAAGTACCAGTGACACGGTCAAAATAGAAGCGGTCAGATGAAACATATGCTAAACTGTTGTGAACACAGACTGCATGTTGTTAATGGATTCATCACAAACCATTGAGCAAATACCAAAACAGTCAAAAGCTTCATTAAAACGGCATTGACGACATTGTCAATACACATCAACTCAACAACGGTGGGAAAGTCAAAGATCGAGACCTGTCCTTAGATGCAATTCGCCAAGCAGCTATGCATTCTTCTTGATCTGCTTACTCAACCAAACTCTTCCCAAAGGGAGAGACTATATCACACTGAGTGTTGAGAAAAACAAATATTGGGTGACCAACAGGTGACAGTTCACCCAACTAATTGTTTGACATTAGAAAGTATATTTTTATCCCTAAGACACCCCATGTTCTATAAAAATGAACCGGGTACATATAAATAGCCAGATGAAGGATGACAGCGTTAACCGAATCCGTTTGTTGACCACTACTTTCGCCGCACGACATAGAACTTTATTGGTTGACTAAGAGACTTTTGACTGACTTGACTCATGAGTACGACGGGCGCATGCGCCTGGGTGGAAAATACAGGCGGTGACGCCATCATAATATATTGTTTATTACTTCAGGTGAATAGGTAGCTAATGTTATGATAACAGACAAACGAATACACATACGTTGATAAAATTGCTAACAAATCCCGGTTCCGGACAACCATGAGCAACACGTTTCGTATCGTGCGCGAATTGACATGGTCAGCCAACTAGCTAGTTGGGCCTTTTCTAGCCAACGAACGTAGCTAACAATGTTAGCTGGGCAAGCTAGCAGTCTGTTGTTGATGGCGTGGCTTGACACCAACATATCTAAATACGTAATCGGTTATACTAGTTAGCCAACCAGCCCAAACTACGTGATATAATATAGATGAGGGTAAACAAAATTCAAAACTACATTTAATTGTGTAAAACTAGACTTGTTTGCTAGTTGACAACCGAGAGCCGCCCCAGATAGCTGGCTACCGTTAGCCTGCTACGAGCAATGGTCCACACTACTGCTCAAATCAGGTCTGCAAAATACCCTGATGTCTGTCCTGGAGGCCGAAACACTTCTGGGTGTTGATTCTAACGGGTATGTAATTCAACTGCTATCATGTCAGAATAAGTCTCTCGCGCTAAGCATATGATTAAAAAAATTCGGCCCTGTTTTGGGGCCGACTTCTGGCAGCACCGGCGTTATAAGACTACTCTAGCTGTGATTGTTAGCTATGCACACTAGCTAGTAACTATAGTGGATAGATACACAGCAAAACGTTCAGAAATACGTCAGCCTTAAACCACACGAATATACAGAAAAAATACACTAATTTTACTAGTCGGTAATAAAACCTTGCCTGGTTGGCCTTTTTGTTAGCAGCTAGCTAACATGCTATGTAGTATCCCGCTAGTTACTATCTTGAAAGTTTAGTAGTACATGGATTGCTAACCCAGCTAGCTATAGTAGTTACTGGCGGTTTGTTACGTAGATAGGTACATTGACAGAACGTAATCCATACAGCTGCGCCCCAATACTGTGTTGACACCCGCGTTCCAGACCACCCCCTGCGGCCCACGCCGCTTGCCACTCACCTATAGTGGAGATGAAGGTGGTGTTGAAGGCGTCGTCTGAGAATCGGAACAGTACGCAGGTCTTCCCAACGCCCGAGTCTCCGATCAAGAGGAGCTTGAAGAGCAGGTCGTAGGTCTTCTTCGCCATGGATAAACCAGTTGTTTGCCGGATAGAGAATAAACTAGCTAGCTAACTACAGACAGTACCGTAGGGCTAGGGCCAGTCCGAGTTCCAAGCAAAGGAACGATGTGTAATATCTGGAATTATGAAATCTAGTTAGCTAGATGCCGGTCGGGGGTGGCGTGTCGCAACAGTATTTGACGAGTAGTAAATATTATTTCCAAAACAGAACGGTTTGTCTTACAGCAAGTGAAAAAGCCCGTGTGATTCCCCTTTTCCACTCTTTCTTTCTCTCACACTATCGGGACAAAATGGCTCCCCTCTCTACCAGACTTAGTCTTTCTTCAAACTACCAGCGAGCTCATTTACATTCTTGGCATACCCCGTCATTCCAACCACCTCGGGACTTGCGTTCTAGAAGAATTATAATTTTTCGGACGTTGAAAGTGTCTCAGATTGGCGACCTATCTCAGTTTTTTGTTTTGTCGATGATAAGAAACCGAAACAGACGACCGCCGTCGCCTTCGAATGCAGCCACCACGGCGACACCCTAGATTTACACACACGTTTATGTTCCGCCTCTTCTGTCAAAATGTCGCTCAGTGATTGGCTCTCTGCACTGCTTGTCAACTATATACCTGATGCCGATTGGTCAAATTGGCAATTGTCAAGGGGTAAAAACGCTTGATTTAAACGTTGACATATTGAAAGGGCAAATGTTGCTGCATGGCCATTCTGGACCCTTTCAGGCTCTTACTCTTCATTAATTCCACTTTAAAAAAAATGTTACGTTTTGATCCAAAATGGCTGAAGATTTCCGTCCAGGCCGGCCGGGGTGTGTTGGCTGTTTGGTGGCTGGCCAGGGGTTTGACGAACCCAGCTGTGAGTCAAGCTGAGTGATGTCATAAATTCTCCTGTTCATGGTCCGGGCGTTTCCCTACACTAAACTACTCTCCTACTCAAGTATAATAACTTAAGCCTACTTCCTATTGGACCCCATTATTCAGTCCCGGTAATTTCTCTTTTTTGTTTGAAGAGGCTGCGGTTTCTTGTTTCTGAAAAGAATGTCATTAAAAAGCAAGAACTCTATTTGTAATTTGTCTCAACATGCACAAACATTCTGACAACAGGAAGTGTGTGTGCGTGTGTGTCTGTGTGTGCGTGCCTGTTGTACCATTAGAGTGAAATAGTTCAACAAGAAAAAACATTTGAAATTAGGTTATTTGGCTGGGTCCTCACATACAAAGCAGTGTTTTTTCAGATTTGGGATTATGTTCAGAGTTAAAATTAGGGTTAAAATTTGAAATTCAGGCCTGATTTTGCAGACACTAATTAAGCTCATGGCATATTTCCATTGATGTTAACTTAGTTTTTAGTTCAGGACAAGGCTTAATCTGTGTCTGAAAATCCCTCCTATAGGTTAAGGTTAAATTAAAAGTTTAACATTGGGGTTTAGTGGATTAGGATTAGGGTTGAGTTTAGGTAAAATAGTTATTTGACAATTGTACTTAAGTTCCCAATGAAGTGAAATAATCACTTAAACAAGTAATCGGAAAGAGGACCATGTCTGCCTGTCTCTCTGACGCACCTGGAATGCAGGATATGCTCTCTGGTCCTTCATACAAGTACAGACACTTCACATTCACTGAAAGCAGGGCATCCCACTACATGTCCCAAACTCGTTCCCCATCCAACTGCTACAGCGCAGTGTTCCATGTCAAACAGCAGGTGGGGGTGTTGGGTAACATTTCATTTTAGCTCATGTTCAATAGTTAGTCACAAAAGGCTTAGGGCATACACTATGTTATGAGGCTCGATGGTAATGAATTAACATCCTCTACAGTGGTTCCCTCCACTCATCCAGATGAACATTTTAGTAGTTTATCAGATGCTCTTGTGACAGTACCCAGTAATAGTAAAATTACACGAAAATAAATCAGCTAAGTCAGTGCTACAAGAGAGAAATTAAATAAAAGGTGCAAGCATTCATTAGCAGAAGGTATGGTCAACATTTTTTTAAACCGGCAGACTTTCTAAAGTTTTTGGGAAATCGTGAGGAACTCCGCTGTCCTAGATTTAAGAGGAATCAGGTTCCACTCTGGTGCCAGGATGGAGAAGAGACTTTGGCTTGGCCCTGGCCTGGAGAAGGGTTAGACCATGGCCAGAAGGTAAGGTGGGGCAGTTGCCCTTCATCCTCTGTAGGCAAGCATCACGGTCTTCTAGTGGATTCTGCTGTGCTGCAGTTCACAGGAGAAAACTTGGAGAGGATCTATACCAGGCAGGCTACTGTGTTATGGAAATTCACACATACATGAAATATTTTGAAATGCTTCGCTTGCCACTTCACCTCTTGATCACGCAGCAACCACAGGTCAATGCCAAGGCAATTACTTGTGAAGTAATATACGCTATTAGTAGAGAACTTCATTACCCAGGGTCCCCTTTTGCGGTCTGCAGTGATGTGGGGTGTGGCAGTGGCTGAATGAAGTAACCAGTGAAAGACAGTGAGTGCTCTCCACTCCGCACACTAGTCGAACGAGCCGCAGCATTTTTGCTCGGCTTGCACGAAGGCATCAGGCTTTAGCTCCGGGCCGCGAGAAGAACGTGCCATGATGAACGGAGGATTCCGGTAAAACCGTTGGTGAATGTATTGATTGACTGGGACGTATTAAAGGCCGTTCTGGCATTGTTGGGTAATTAAGCCCAGTAAACAGGCAGGTAGACAAAATACACCAAGGACGCAACGGATCGAAATTGAACAGTCGCACTGGCGCTGAGTGCCCGTGATTAGGCTGTTTATATCATTTCCAGGCGCCTGTTAGGGTGATTACGGAGCGCGAGTTGTGTATAATAACGCGGATAAACGAGAGCCCTTCTGTGGATTACATTGTTACTGTTACCGGTCAGAAACTGACAGATGGATTGGATTACAGATGAGAATATAATATCTAATTGTAAAATCATCTATTCAAGAGCTCAACGGTGGGGATTCTTCCAGAGAGATTCTAGTTGAAAACGGAGAAAAACTGATCAAAGGCTACAGAAATCGACGGATAGATGGATTTCAATTTGGGACCAATGAGAGATCATGATCAGTAACATAACGAATATGGTTATTAAACCGCTTAATCTACTGCCAATTTAATGTGATTAAAACAGGTCATTTTTCTCACTAGGCCAGAAGTACAATAGGACTAGATTAGTGGCTTGTTACTAGGCTACAGCAGCCTTGTGCATTTTCTTGATACTGTCGTCATATAGGCCTTCTGTATTGGTAAAGCAGGTTACTGGATCATTAAAAGATTACTGTGTTAGTAAAGCAGGTTACTGGATCATTAAAATATCACTGTGTTAGTATAGATGGTTCCTGTATCAGGTATGATTTCTGTATTGATATAGCATGTTACTGTATTAGTATAGATGGTTACTGTAATATATGTGAGTTCTTTATTGGTATAGGAAGGCTACTGTATTCGTATAAAAGGGTTACTGTATCGGACAGCATACCTGTATTGGTATATGAGGGTACAGTATCGTAATCAGTTAACGTTATTGGTATTAGAAATTATCATAGAAATTATTACTGCATTGTTTTAACAGGTAATAGGATTACTGTATTGTATGCGAGGACAGTATCATAACGGGCTTACTGTATTGAATGTGGTGTTACTGTATCACAGCAGGATAAGAGTATTGTATGGTTGATAAACAGGATTACTGTATTTTATGGGCGGCTACTGTATCATAGCAGGATTACTGTATGGATATAGCAGATTATTGTAGCACCGCGAAGCACTGTTCTGTTGACATCAGTACCATAAGAAAAGCTACCTGAAATACAATATCACAGAAAGTGAAACAGATTCAGTAGGTATATTAATAGTAATTTATAGTCAGGATGTCTAAGACGAAGGGTTGTGAAACAGTGAAGGTAGTGGTCCGCTGTCGACCGTTAAACCGCAAGGAGGCAGCGGCGGCTGGGGTTCCTGGGACTCCGGGAGGCGGGGGCGGCATCGTTGAGATGGACGTGCGTCTGGGTCAAGTAGTCTTACGGAACCCCCGCGCCCCACCCGGCGAGCCGCGGAAGACGTTCACGTTTGACTCCGTATACGACGCTTCGTCTAAACAGCGGGACCTCTACGATGAGACCGTTCGGCCGCTGATCGACTCTGTCCTGGACGGCTTTAATGGGACCATCTTCGCCTACGGCCAGACCGGCACGGGGAAAACGTACACCATGCAGGGGGCGTGGCTGGACCCGGAGAGGCGGGGTGTCATTCCCAACGCATTTGAACACGTCTTCACCCAGATCTCCCGCTCCCCCGCCGACCGTCAGTACCTGGTCAGGGCTTCTTACCTGGAGATCTACAGAGAGGAGATTAGGGACCTACTGGATCACAATGTGCAGTCCTCCCACGGCACCCCCACCCGCTCTCTGGAGCTGAGGGAGAACCCGGAGAGTGGCGTGTATGTGCGCGACCTGACCTCCTGCGTGTGCAGGAGCGTGAAGGAGGTGGAGGAGGTCATGAACCTGGGAAACCAGGCGCGCTCGGTCGGAGCCACGGACATGAACGAGCACTCGTCCCGGTCACACACCCTGTTTCTCCTCACTGTGGAGTGCTCCCAGACGGGCCCAGATGGCCGCCAGCACATCAGGGTGGGCCGTCTTAACCTGGTGGACCTGGCAGGTAGCGAGCGGCAGGCAAAGACGGGCGTCCACGGAGAACGGCTAAAGGAAGCCGCTAAGATCAACCTGTCTCTGTCCGCGCTGGGCAATGTGATTTCTGCGCTTGCGGACGGGCGCAGCGGCCATGTTCCGTACCGGGACTCCAAACTCACCCGATTATTACAGGACTCCTTGGGCGGCAACGCCAAGACGGTGATGGTGGCAACGTTAGGCCCCGCCCCTCAGCACTACGAGGAGACCCTGACCACGCTGCGCTACGCCAACAGAGCCAAGAACATTCAGAACCAGCCAAGAGTCAACGAAGACCCAAAAGATGCCTTGCTCAGAGAGTTCCAAAAGGAGATTGAACGGCTTCGCGCCCAGCTCAGCCACAGGAAGGGGAGGGGCAAACACAGGAAAGAGGAAGGAGAAGAAGACTGGGACACGGAAAGAGAGGAGGAGGAGGAAGGAGAGGACAGAAAGCAGGAAGAGCGGTTGGAGGAGGAGAAGGAAGCCATCAGAGAAGATGGCTCCCTATTGGCTCAAGAGAAGCAGAGGCTCCTGGGAGAAAATGAAAGGATGATGGGACATCTAAGGAAAGAGCGTGATGCCACCGAACAGCTGACCCGCAAGTACAAGGTACACACACACCCACCCACACACACACCCACACCACACACACACACACACACACGTAATCCATTTTCCCTAACCTTAACCTCAATAACATAACATTTATGCCTAAATTCAACCATGCCGTAATGCCCAGTCCATACCCAACCCCCAGTGCCTTAATGTTGAAGGAACCTTAATTATAACACTAGCCCTGTGTGTAGGTTTGACATGAAACCTCACCCCTAGAGACACACACACACAAACACACAGAGTATTATATCAGCATTACTAGGGAGCCAGATTATGACTATAGGAAACGATCCTCACAACAAGACCTAATGACCACACAGAGAGAAAGAGTTAGACAGTGTGTGTGCGGGGGTGTGGGTGTATTTTCGATATTTTCAAGCTTTAATTTTAACATCTGGGGTCGGTTTTACAAACATTATTCAACTTGTGTATAAGATGGGATAATGCGAAGAAACAATAAATATAGTTCCCATTCAAATCACTGAATATTCTGTTCAGTTTATCTAATTGACTGCAGACCA
Organism: Esox niger; assembly: GCA_016801105.1. Lineage (NCBI taxonomy): Eukaryota > Metazoa > Chordata > Actinopteri > Esociformes > Esocidae > Esox > Esox niger. Next base: position 12,089 of record JACXGJ010005513.1, on the reverse strand, counting down.
ACTGGCGGTTTATGTTTATGTTCCTTTCTGGGATATTTTTAATTAGTGTAGAAAGGAGCTGGTAGTCCAATCAAATGTCTTGATGTGCAGGCTGCATTCTTCTCCCTCTTCAGTGATCCAATTGGAGGCAGGTTTCTAGGTGGCGAGAAACATCCTCTCCATTCCTTCACCTCCTCTTATTTGACCACGCCCTCTTCTCCTTCCTCATCTCCCTGATCCACCTCCTCCCTTCCGGACGTTTCCTGAGATGATGATTGTGCTTCCTTCCTGCCAGCTGGGTTTCTGCCAGTAACATCACAGAACCACAACAATAGCTTGCATCATTCAAATGCAGCCTGGTAGATGCCTGGTATCAACCTAAACGGGTCCGAGGGAGGTCTGGGGACAGACACTCATCATCCTGTTTCCAATTAAGGAGGGATGGATAGTGGGGGGAGACGGAATCACTCACCTCCAGCTCAGCATCCTGAACTGAAATATTAATGTGTGCGTGTGCGTGTGCGTGTGCGTGTGCGTCTGTGCGTGTGCGTCTGTGTGTGTGTGACTGTGACTGAACGGTATAGAGAAAGCAGCCCCATGCATTATAAAACACAGTCTCCTCTCTCTTTCCCTTCTCCCTCTCAATCTCCATCCACCCTTATGTCTCTCTCCATCTCTCTCACTGTCCGGGTGGATGTGATGTGTATTAATAGCGTCTCCCAGCTGGGTAGCTCTGTGCTCTCCTGCGATTGGATGTCCCGGGCTCTGTCCTCGCTGCCAATTGGCTGGTTAGACTACAGCAAACACACACACACTAACTGTACAGTGCAGAGCTTCTGAAGAGAGGGGATTGGTACTGTCTTTAATGAAAGGCTCTTTGTTTTGCAGTGTGTGTGTGTTTGTGTTGAATCAGCTATTTGATGACGCTAAAGCACGGAGACAGAAGACAAAGGGTTGCAAATTTTACTGTCTCTCTGTCACACACACATACACCCCCCCCTCCCCCCACACCCACACACACAAATACATACACACACACACACCTACACACAGCATGCTGGAATGTGATCCTTGCAATGTTTTTTTTAGTGTGTGTTGGCTGGTAAAACAAGAACCATTTGACCTGTGTGGGATATGTTGCTGGTTGGTTAGGTTTAGGTCAAGGGTAAAGTTAGGTAAAGGGTTATCATTTATAGTTTATGTCAGGGGTTAGGTGAAGTGTTGAGGTTTGGTAAGGGTAAGATTTAGGATAATTAACAAACGGACAAATCTGGTGTGCACTGGTACAGGTAAAACTATATATAAATTATTTTAATGACTATAAACAGATAAAAATCAGGCACAAAAAGGGAAAGCACGCTATCCAAACAGGAATTTTCTTTCAAAGAAAAATACAGATGACAGATTGCCTGAAGTTAATTAAAAATTGGAGTTTGATTTTGGTGAGGTCCAAGTCAAGTCCAAGTTAAAATTGGACATGAGAAGAAATGTTACAATTAAAGACCAAGGTCCAGGTAGGGTTAGGGGTAGAACTGAGCGCCAGGAGTTACAATCTTAAAATTATGGACCAGGGACTAGGAACTTGGGGTTAAGGATGAGGGACTAGGGGTAGGATAGAAAATAATAAGGGGTTAAGATTAGGGATTTAGGGACTAGGGGTTCAGGTTAGGATATAGGAACTGGGGATAGGATTAGGTTAAGGGTTGAGGTATGGTAAAGGGTTAGAATTAGGGTTAGGTGAAGAGTTGAGGTTAGGTTAAGTGTTAAGGATTGGGTTAGGTGAAGGGTTGTATGTAAAGGGAATGTACTACAAAAATTCTTCCCCAAATATATATAAAAATAAACCTGCAATGAGGAAGTGTGTGCGTGTGTGCGTGTGTGCATGCGTGCGTGTAACGCGTGTGCGTTATGGATTCTAGGCAATGGAGAGCAAGCTACTGGTCGGAGGGAAGAACATCATGGATCACACAAACGAACAACAGAGGACGCTGGAGAAGCAGAGGCAGGAGATCGCTGAGCAGGTTTATTTACAAACTTTATACACACATTTACGTGTCAAGTCATTCAGCTCAGTGTTTCTTCCACCTCATCCGTTGCTTGTGGGAAAACAAACGGTGACCATTCCTTCGATCATTTTTACTTCCCTAACACAGGTCCATCAAGCAATTTCAGTCTGTATTTCAGGACACATTGCTGTTACAAACAATTATGTGATTTAAAAAACAAACATTTGTTTTGCCTTCAGGCTATCCCTATAATGTCCAAAAAACTGTTAGCGTTCTGGATAGTCACCAGAAATGTTATTCTATTAATGACATAACCATATTTTATTCTCTGCAGACAAATGGAAAGATGTGTGTGTATGTACAGCGCGTTTTATTTTATGACATCTTTAGAGTCGTAGAGAGAGGGAGATGCAGCAGCTGATGATGGTTCAGGACGAAGAGACCGTTGAACTCAGAGAGACTTTCTCTTCACTGCAACAGGAAGTGGAGGCCAAAACCAAGAAACTCAAGAAGGTGAGACACTTAGAGACTGACTGACTGTTCACTGACTGTTCTGTTGTTGGAAGTGTCCACCATCCACATGAGCGACTGCAGTGGGACCTGCCTGTCCTAATTCTTCCCTCTCTACCTTTTGACCTGTAATGACCCCTGACACGGACACACGCCGTGGAACACACGCCATGGGACACACACTTTAAATCAGTACCTAAAGGTTCGTCGCTCCCGGAATTAACCAAAACGTGCTTGTCCCTTACTACCACTAACCAGCAAAATGCTTAAACATGAAACTGCTAACCAACACTCCCTTTACTAAACCCAACTTCTTCAACCGGTTCTAAGGCTACACCAGAGATGACACAAAGTACCTGATAGCCAGGAGGTGTTAGCATGGTGGATACATATTTTACTCTTTTGATATGGAGATGTTAGCATGGTGGCTAATTGTATTTCTTGATAGGGGCATGTTAGCATGGTGGCTAATTCCTTTACTCTCTTGATATAAGCACATTTGCATGGTGGCTAATTCCGTTACTCTTGATGTGAGGATGCTAACATGGTGGCTACCTCTACTGCTAGAGGTGGACAATCAGCAAGACAGCCCACATTCCCACTCTGCATCCTGATGGATTTCTTATTCATAAAACACCTCAAAGTATTCTGTCCCTAAAAAAATATTTTATGGACTGTGGACAAAGATTTTTATAGACTTTAGCCTTTGTAAAATAAAATAAAAATGTGTGTGCTTCAGGGTCTGCGTTTGCTAACAGAAACTATGCTCGGACTTGCCTATATTACCAGATAAGACCCTGCCAGTTCGTGTTCGACTCCATTTTCTGGGTCCTACCTCCTTTTCTGGGTTCTGCCCACTCTGATTAACTAGCCTTCCATTGGAAAAGACAGCTTGGGGGCTATCACAGGCTAATTATACAAATTATTTGCTATTGCTGTCAAAATATGAATAAGTCTGTGTGTTTTCTAGATCTACGCTAAGCTGCAGTGTGTCTGTTCTGTGTGTTGTAGCTCTTTGCTAAGCTGCAGTGTGTCTGTTCTGTGTGTTGTAGCTCTATGCTAAGCTGCAGTGTGTGAAGGCTGAGATACAGGATGTTAATGATGAGCACGTCAGGAGTCGGCAGGAGCTGGAACAGACGCAGAACGAACTCACCAGGGAACTAAAGTTCAAGTAGGTACCTCACAATGTCCGAAGAGATCCCAAAGCCGTGAGTGATTGTGCATATTGGTCTGTGTGCTGTCGTCATTACCCTGGCCCTCATATGACCCCATGCATATTCACCAGATAACATGGAATACAATGGACTAACAACAGGTAACATATTACACGTATGAAGTAGATAGTAATCGCGTGTCCTTGTAGGTATCTGATCATAGAGAACTTCATTCCCCCGGAGGAGAAGAATAAAATAATCAACCGACTGACCTTTGACCTCGAGGAAGACCAGTGGAAGTTTGCACCACTTGTTCCAGCAGAAAGGTTTGTGTTTACGTCACACTTCATCAGCCTTGGGTGTGAGCTGCCGCTGGGTACACTTGGCATCCACAGCCATCTAGCATCTACACAGGCTGGCGATGCCTGAAGTCACAGCGGCTAGCAACTTACTGCTGTGTCAGAGGTCATAGGGTCAGTGCCAGGCCAGCCTATATGACTGGAGGAGTATGCATTTGTCTGTGACTTTTATAATTCTTCGATTGACTTGTAATTTTTTTGATCTCCCCTTCTGTCTTTCCCTCTCACCCTTCCCAGTCAATTCAGCCAGATGAAGAGCAGGCCGGTTTCAGCAGTTGGATATAAACGACCCATCAGCCAGTATGCTCGAGTTGCCTTAGTGATGGGCGTCCACTCCAGATACAGGGTAAGGGTGTGGTTGTGGGTGTGGTTGTGGGCGTGGTTGTGGGCGTGGTTGTGGGCGTGGTTGTGGTTGTGAGAGAGAATGAGATTGGTAGTTCTAATAATAAGAGAGTGAACTTATGTGTTGCTAGATCGAATCAAAGTTGGGATGATCACAAGTCAGCCATTCTGTCCTTAAGGAAGGCATTAGAACCTGTATTGCTCATTTAAATAACTCTGGATAAGCATGTAAACTATTGGGAGACAGAATGTACTCTATTCATGCCATGTCTCAAATACAGAAAATATATTGAAAGCCTGTTCCTTAAAATAGCCATGCATCAGCTCATACTTGTTTCATACAAATGGACATCTGATTGGCTAGAGCAAGGACGCGATTGGCTAGAGCAAGGACGCGATTGGCTAGAGCAAGGACGCGATTGGCTAGAGCAAGGACGCGATTGGCTAGAGCAAGGACGTGATTGGAAGTCAACTCCAGACCAAACATGCCCCCTGGCTATTAAAGTACATAGCATGCAGAGCAAATGTTAGGGAAGGAATAATTTTTTTAATTTTAATCCCCGTTTTTCTCTTATTTCAATTTGACGGTGTTCAATTTGGCGTGTGGCCTCTGGTTGGTCTGTAAATGTATGGCCTTGAAGCTGTTCCGGGTCGTATATTTGGATCCTATGTATTTTACATGTAACTATTTATTTCTATTTTACGGTGTTCCTCGCATGCGTGCGTGCGTGCGTGCGTGCGTGCGTGCGTGCGTATGTGTGTGTGTGTAGGCTGAGAACATTATGTTCCTGGAACTTGACATGGCTCCTCCCACCGCTGTCTCCCTGGACCATCGGCCATCAGATTCCATCCCCCCCCTCACAGACAACAACCCCTGCAGGGATAGAGCTGCACGTGTGCGGAAGTCACGCTCGTGGTGAGACATCCTGGTCTTCTGTGAAATACATTCTCCTAGTCTCTCAGCTCCCCGCACTACTTGTTCTTCTGAAACCCCATTGGAGGGGAAGGTCGAAGGGGAGGGACCTCTTGCTTTCTCCGCCAATGATTTTTCAAGAAGGACACTCTGGTATCATATCCTACTGGGGCTGCAGTCCAATCACCAAGTTTTCAGCACCTAAGCGTGTGCCCTCGACCCTTTTCTTGGAGGAATCCAGATCGGTACCGCTACCAGGATGTACATTAGGATGTGAAGACGTAAAACGTCATTCTAGGGCCGAGGAGCTGTCTACTTTGCGTTTGGAGTACAGCCTTGTTCACTTGTCCCTGTATGTGATGTCATATCCTCTTCCTGTTCCAGGTGTCAGGCCCCGCGAGCTATCCCTTCCTCCACCTCCACAGTTTCCCTGGCAACCCATTCTACAGCCACACCCACTGCCGCCCAGTGAGGTCCCACCTTCCTCCCTCCCCCTCCCTCTCTCTATTTCTATAAATACACTGCCTTCCCCTCTAATGGAGGACCATTCTCCCTCCACCTCTTTACCTCTACTTAGCTCACCCTCTCTCTCCCTTCTCCATCCACCCCTCTCTCCCTGTCTTTGGGTCTGCTCCTCACAGCAGCCTCGCAAACTCCTCCCCTCTCCTCTCTTGACCAATCTGCTCTTAAGACGGACACTACTCAACAGTCTCTGCCTCTGCTGCCTCATGATTGGTTAGAGGTCACTGCCGTGGGAGGAGCCAGAGCTTGATTGACAAGAGCAGACCTACTGTCTGAAGAACTTCACTAAGCAGACAACCCTGGGGTTGTGAAGGAGAAATAATTTCTCCATCTCTTCTCTTCTTGCATGTTGTTAGTCCCAGGGCCTGCTGGGATACAGAGTTCTTTAGTCTTTCACCTCCTTGTTGTGGTGGGAGGCAATACAGAATCAGGAACTATGTGCGCGTGCGTGTGAGTTACCTAGAAAGCTCACTATCTAGTGGCAGAACTGCTCAAATTTAAACTGAAGAGAGGGTTCGACTGTGGATGTTGATTGAATGTCTTAGGGTTGTCGTGGATGGATACTGTCTTAAGGTAGAGTTAGGATTCAGCTGTGTTTGGCTGCTTTCTGAAGGCCTTCGTATCGTTCAGCTATGTTTGGGGGCTAGGGCAATAGCTGTCTGTTACTGAGGATACTCATGAATAATCTTTAGAGGGTCAAGCTTAGGGGGTAAAACCCCCTTTGAATCAGCTTGTTTTGTTGAAAGAGAAAATCATGCACATGTTTATAAGTGATATGCGACTCAATAAAATGTCTTGCACAACTGACTTTGTTTCGATCAAATTTATTTTAGGATCTACCTCTGTAAATTTAATTTGCTGTAAGAAGCACAATTAGAAAACAACAGTCTCACTTTATACCTGACCATCTACGTTCGCTATATGGCTGGAGAGGATGGACAAGCCGGAGGTCAAATTCAATGAAAATTTCATTTCATAAAGCAAGACCTCTATAAAGCTCTATGCTCTGCTTGCTTGTTAGCCAGGTTCCTCTTGTGGTCAAACACACAGAATGCAATTCCTGTTCACACCAGCAGGGAGTAGCAGAGAGACTCATTCCCTGGTCCTCTATAACAACGTTATAGAATATTCTGCTAGGAACACTCCTAACATTGCCATTTTCAAAGATTCCACATCGCAGATTATTTTAAAGTGAATCCTCTTTTTATAACAGACTCAATATGGTCATCACCTTAAGGGCAGACTATCACAGTTGTGGACATCCATGGCTTTGAACCGTTTAAGTTCTGTTTCACTGAATCACAGAATGTTTCAGTTACTTGAATTTCGATGGAAAGGTTTAGTTCAAAATCTCATGATCAGAGAGAATCCTCTTTATATATAAACAATTTAAATTTCTCACCAATTCTTTCATCTTAGTGAGTCTGTAAATAAACTTTTTGCTCATTTAAAAAAAAATGCATGAATGGTTTTATGTTGGGGAATATTTGTAAGAAAAGTGGAAAAACAAAAACTCAACAAATGTACAGAGATATTCATAATATGATGTAATGTCACAGGTTAAAGAATTGTACCTAAAACCACTCAGCTAAATGCTAGCCAGCCACTCCCCAGCAAATCAAGTTAATGTTGGGATAGACATGCCCACTTATTTGGAAATTCCTTTTAAATTTGAATCTCGCAAACTCTCTGTAGTGAGAATTCCATCTAGACCTAACTGAGATTTTGTATTTGTGTGTGTGCTTGTTTGTGTATGTGCATTGCATCCCCCTGCTAAATTTCACAACTGACTGATCATGAGGTGAGTTTGTTTGCTGAAAGATAACAGAGAGAGACTTAAAGAGGGGAGGGATTACATGGAGCTAGTTAGATGGAAGGAGAGAGTGAGCGTGAGACTATCAAACTCAACTAAATTCAAGTAGAAATATAAGGTGACACCAAGGACGTAGGTTTGTGCTGCATATTGGCTGGGTCAGGGTGAATGGGTCCTGACCTTTTGACAATATTCCTGGGAGGACAAATAACCTGTCTGTAATATTGGGGCACCCCATTATTCCCATGGCTCCTGGAAGATGACTTACTTGATTTATGCCCCCCAAATACAATAAGGATGGTTGGAGATTTCAAAAAAGTCTCCAATTATCATAGTTTGAGAATTGCAGAAGTAAGCTGGTCAACAAGTCTCCATCTTGCAAAAAGAATGCCTATTGTCTCATCAAGACATCTAAAAACCCAATTCCAGTCCAAGTTCAGATGCTTTGATAGGAGGCTTTCCCCTGGATAGATGTTCGAATAACAACCATGGCGTGCCAACAGCAGCACATATCTTCTGCATACATTTAATGAATACGAAGTACTGCACAGGAATCTCTTTAGCAGCCACCGCAACGCAAAACATCAAGGCAAACGCAAAGTTCCATTGGAAACAAATGTACCTCTGTTGTGCCAAAACACACGGAAGTGTAGGTGTGATCGAGGTGTCGGTTTGGTGCCTCAACTCTCTGTGTAACTGCTCTCTCTGTTATCTATCAGCACCACAATACTGGAACAATGCGCGGTCTTCTCCCTTCCAAACTCTAATCGCGGTTATAATCTCAGTCTAATCTCTATTATTTCAGGGTGGAAAAACACAATAGTCTCTGATTGGTTTATTGCTAATTATCATTATAGCGCGTGCTGTCCCACTGGCTGGGAGGGGTGGGAGTACTCGCGCTGCACTGAACGAGCTGGAGTAACACCCACCCACACACACACACACACACACGCACACACACACACACGCGCTCACACTTGAAGTTTCACACACATCGACTGGGAAGACCGAGAATGGATCGAGAGTATCTCGTACCGGGCAGATAACGGAACTTTACCTGAGAATCCAGAGCTGTGCGAACCGACAGAAAGCGTACCAGAAGAAAAAGAAAGGGCCAACTAAAGGAGAAGTTCGTGTCGCGCTCATTACCGTTCTTTGAGTTGATGTTTTACTTGCGACTTGGCGAGACTTTTGGTGAGTTAATAACTTCGCATTTCATTGTAACGTTCCCGCAGGTTACCTCGTAGGCTTACTGTTACAATATTCCACACCGCTGGAGTGTTAAGCAACCCTATGATTCAAGCAGGAAGGTGAGGGGGGAGTTAAGTTTGACTAACATGGCGGCTCGCAGCTCCGTCTCCTAGTAGCTAACTTCTCATACAGTAGCAACAGTGCTTTTATTCTTTCACACGGTCTGCACACACGATACAGTCTAGTTTGCAGAGCGCACACACTAGACTAGCAGAAGCCTACACCCTACTCTGTCTGTCACACACACACGTAAAGCTAAACGTGAACACCAAAATTTATTGCCCCAAAATAAACATTTTTTACAAATCCTGACCTTACCTGTAACTCTAACCTCAATAACCTACTGTTATGAACCAGCCTTAACTCTAATTCTAACCATAACCCCAGTTGTAACTTTTGCCCTACATCTAACACAAAAAAAATTATAAATGCATTTATCGAAATGAGGACAAGGATGTTTGCCTTTTTGACGTCCACAGTTTGGGGACATTTTAATTGTATGGTTAAGTCAGAAACCCGTGTGCACACGGGCTTGTTTTACAATATTTGTGGGGACTATTGGGACAAAAGGGTATTTACATTAAAAATTATGTTTTCTATAACCCCTAAACTAGACCTTAATCCCCATTAGAACCCTAAACATAACCCTTACTCCAAGCCAAAAAAGCCATTTTTGTGAGTACCTGCAATCATAATGTAACATGCTTTACTGTAAATTCCAACACAATCACATACACTCACACATGCACACACTTCTCAAAAAATAAGTATGTTTCATTGTGTTACTAATAATGTCATATTTATGTAATACAAATGTGTGGAATAATAAACTTGTAACCACCTGTGTTGATGACCAACTGACAGGTGTAGTGAATAATTAATTTACCTTCCTTAAAATAGTAAATTATCATCTGTTTTATTACAACATGCTATGTGTTATTGAACAACTAAACTGGTCTTTTCATGTCTCAATAGTTTGTCTTTGTAAAGGAAGTTGTTTGGGTGGTAGGTGAAACCAGGAGCAGTGTTGTGTGTGTTATGTGTGTGTTATGTGTGTGTTATGTGTGTGTTATGTGTGTGTTATGTGTGTGTTATGTGTGTGTTATATGTGTGTTATGTGTGTGTTATATGTGTCATGCCCAGAGGACTTATTGATCTATACACACAGTACATTACATCGTATGTGTGTTGTGAGATGTTGCACCTTCTTACTCATAGGTCAGCCATGTCGTCTCCATGGTACGCAGAGGTCAGAGGTGACAGGTCAAGTAATAGAGGACTTTCAGTTTAGGCCGGGACCATAATTCGTTTTAAGAATTGACTGAAATAGTATGAGTCATAATCCCCATAACACCTTGCGGCAGAACTTGAAAAGCTTCTCTTTGCATTCTAACACCGATCATTTCTACCGGAGGAGATTTTTGGATCAACTTCAAATAAGGTCTGTGTTTGTGCCGGCTTTCATAACCTTGCCATTTTGATGACTGTTTAAAAAGCAAATAACAACTGACTTGTATGAAATATTTAGTTGTGGTGTTAATGTTGACAAACGTCAGCTAGTCCTTACATATACATTTCGTCATTTAGCAGATGCTCTTATCCAGAGCGACTAACAGAAAGTGCATTCTAATCAATTAATTTGTTATCAGCAAAGGTCAGTGCTGGGAAGAAGACCACACAAATACTAAACATAAAATATAATAATTAAACAATAGACAACAGACAGGTGGTGGCAGTGGAACAATTTTTTCTACTCTGTGAAAAGGTGAGTTTTCCGGTGTTTTTTGAAGGTGGGTAGAGTCTCTGCTATCCAGGCCTCCCATGGAAGCTGGTTTCATCATTGAGCTGCCAAGACAGAGGGGAGTTTTGGCTTTCTGGATCGGGAACATCCCAGAACGTCCCGGAAAGCCAAGAGCCCAGTGGTGGCTGAACAAAGAGCCTGGGTAGGGATGTAGGGTGTGGGCATTGCCTGAATGTCAGGAGGAGAAGCTCTCCTTGCTACTCCTTAAGGACCATGGCCTTCAGCGGTAAGCCAGTGCAGAAGAAACCAGGTGAGATAGGTGAACTTAAGGTTGAACCCCAGATGGACTGGGTTCAGCTCTTTTATTGCTCATTGACCAGAACATAGTGGCCACCGGCCAACCACTTCTCAGCTGCTTGGGTGAAATGAGTCTGTCTCGGGTGGCCAACCATGGCTGCTCCCTGGGAGGTATTCGTTTGTTATCGGTGGCCAACCATGGCTGCTCCCTGGGAGGTATTCGTTTGTTACCGGTGGCCAATCATGGCTGCTCCCTTGGTGACAGAGAGTTGAGGTCACAGACAGGAAAAGGAGTCACAGATATCTCAACCATGTATAGGCTACAGTTACCCCCTCATTTAACACACATACGCAAGGTCCTGGCAGGAGATGAGAATAGAGGACAGCTGCTGTGGTCATTTACAGTGTGTGTGTGTGTGTGTGTGTGTGTGTGTTTGTCAGGAATAGCTATCCAAGTGTGTAAACCACCCCCCCCCCCGCCGAGCTGTCGCCTGTCATGTCTCAGAGAACCCATCCTGACAGAGACACAGACATAAAGACACACACGCAGTGATCGAAGACAGTTTGGAGACGAAGAGGAGAGATAGAGAAAAGAGAAGATATAGAACAGCACACAGAGTACAGTGAGTCGCTTGTTCTTAATGTGTCTTTGTGTTTTTGTAGGCGTGTTTGTGTGTAAATGAGTGTTCCTGTGTGTTTGTGTGTGTTTGTGTGTGTGTGTGTGTGTGTGTGTGTACGTGAGTGTCTTTGTGTATGTGTGTATGTGGTAGGGAGGGGTAATTTGTGTTGTTTGTATAAGTGCATGGTAGGCCACAGGTGTAACGCATGGGTGGTCTGTTCTAGAGCTCTGGTTCCCAGCCCACTGAGTTCTGGAGAGCCACTACTTGCACAGTTGTGGATTTCACATTTCTTCCAAGAATAGATAAATGCTTATTATTAATAAACCTGGTCAAAAAGGCTTCAGTATAATAATATAGAAATATCATGATAATATTAGCAGCCTACCCTGACTCTCCTGTTAGCACGTTAGTACCCTGACTCTCCTGTTAACACGTTAGGACCCTGACTCTCCTGTTAACACGTTAGGACCCTGACTCTCCTTTTAGCACGTTAGGACCCTGACTCTCCTGTTAACACGTTAGGACCCTGACTCTCCTGTTAACACGTTAGGACCCTGACTCTCCTTTTAGCACGTTAGGACC
>JACXGJ010005512.1:0-38767 GCA_016801105.1 Esox niger | reverse complement strand
ACACACACACACACACACACACATCCTGTGAGACACATGCTACCATTCAGCCCGTCCCTAATCTTGGGTCAAACACAGGGTGCTGTGGGATGCACCTCGACAAAACCCGGTGTGTAAGACAGCTGTTATCTCCACGTGAGTGACAAGGGACATGAGACACTGGGGTTGGAGTTTCTCACCGAGGTTGAATGACACCCAGTGTGCTTCGGTTTTACCGCATTGACTTTGTGACCTCCAACACACGGGTGGGCTTAAAGAGGCCCACACACACACACACGCTATCTTTGCGTATCTTGGACTGCCTGATACACCATTGCGCTCATCCATGTTTGTATCCCTGGCTGCGAGTGAGATCTCGGAAGACACAATCTATGTGTGATAGTCTAGCCGAGGACGGAAGACGTGTCAGTCGTTGATAGACTAAATTGCATGCACAGAGAGAGGTTATTTAAGGGATGTTGACAAGAATCGCCTCCTGTAGATGTAGCCAAATGTATTGCTTCAGTACGCGTGTGAAGTGGTGGTCTGGTTTTTTGGAGGGTTCTAAGACTTTTCTCTATACAGGTCCCATCATGGCCTCCACGGAGCATGGCACAGCGCTAGAAGAGGCAGGGGGTGTGAGAAGGGTGGCCCAGCAGAACCCCGGCAGGGGAGGCCAGAGCCACAGACCAGCCGGCTGGAAGAGGAGACGCCCACGACCCCGTCTCTCCCACAAGGGGCCCATGCCTTTCTAAAGCAAGGTGAGTGTGGTGTATTGGCTGTCATCTGATCCACGGTGTGTTCCTGTATGCCAAAGTCCAAATATGCCTTTCTTATCCTTTATCTTATAACGAAGGCTGTTGGTGAAAACTGCTAGCAATGAGTCGTCTCTTGACCACTGCACTCAGTGTGTTTAGACAGTATGTGGAAAAGTCCAAGTGAAGCAGGAAGAAAAGGAACTCTGTCAACGGCTATCACATCTTACTCTCTCAACCTAACCACAACACTGAGACGTTATTGTTGGCGCAGGCAAACAGCATGTCCTTACGAGATTATTGGAATTCAGCCCACTGGTTTAACGTCTTCATCTAATTCCAGAACTGCTGTTTGCACAGTGAAACCTGATATATATTGCTTTTTGAAGCCTTATACACAGAAACATCATCTGTTCAAGTCAAGTCTAGAGGAACAAACATTTTCCCTCAATTTGATGAAGTCAATTAAAACAATTTACCAAAGATAATACTTAAGTGGGGTTGAGTTTCATAATAGCACCACTGGGGTTTTGCTTTTCACATGAAAGACTATTTGACTTTCTGTCAAGAAAAATATACACGTGTCTGAAACATCTTTCATCCCAAAATGTGTGAAAATGATGTATTCATTTTCTACCGACACAGTCCGCCTAATTGTTTTCAATGCTATTAACATGGACCCAGTGCACTCTAGTCAACTCCACGTTGGTTTTACAAGGAGAAAGAGCAAAGCCATTTGCCCAGGCATGTTCATGAACTGTCATGACCTGAGGACCCATTAACTTGGCTCTCCTAGACCCCATGGGAGAAAGGGAGAGCTCAGCAGGGTACAATACCCCTGCGGGAGGTGCCAACCACACAATGCCAATCTACTATAAATTAAGCCCGGTAGTAGAAGCTGTTGAGAAAAAGACGTGTAATATACCCTAAAAGCATGCAAAATCAGTTTAAAAGGAAAAATTGATCAAAGCCCTAGAAAGTGAGAAGCTCCGCTATCTTTAGTCCCCTTCGTGGCGTTTACAATCTATAGCAAATTATGAATTGCCATTGTTTTTATTGTAGCATTTTTGAAGAGTAAGATTTTTTTTCACACATCTTTCAAAGTCAGCAGCACAAAGGTTCAAACAAAGAAAATGGCCAGAGCTAGAGCAAACTATCCTCACGGGACAACGCAGGACCTCAAAGGTTCAAAGCTCTGCACTGCTAATAAAATGTGAGAACTCCGTGCGCGACGAGCGGTCAGCGGTTTGATCCAAGTGCCAGAAAGGCAGGCCGCACAATGAGGGAAGTTCAGGAAGTTGGTGGAGCTCTATCAAAGGGAACGGCTCAGTAACTCACAATGCATTGCCCACAAACAGCACTTCAGTCACAACAAGACGACGACATCTCTTTTTGTTCGCTTTCCTCTCCACCTCCTCTTGCCTTACTAAGTTCAGAGTTCACCTCATTCAGAGCTTTTTCCCTCCCCACAGTAAGGCATGCCAGAAACTCAACCTGGCCAGCATGCCAATCAAGCCATTAGTTTAGGTCGCCCTGGTTGGAATGCTGAGAAAAATACAATACCCAATAAGAAGTTGCTGGAACAGTCTAGTGTCTTCCATTGAACTGGCGATAAAACCATCAAGAAACATGAACCTCACAGACATGTTCAACTATTCACGCCATGCTCTTTTATGTTGACCTTCATGTGACAGACAGCTTTTCCTTAGTCTTGATCACTTATCTCCAGTATATGAGAAGAGCCATTGCTGGGGTAATTAGCAGTTGAAGAGGGCCGATAACCAGCAGGGATTCATTCAGCGGGCTGCGTCGACATTAAAGCTAAAGCCTTTGTTCATGTCTCCTTTCTTTTCTCAGCCTTTTCTGTTGGCAGAAAAGCATGTCTTGAGAAACAGTTGAAGCCGCACGCGGTTTCACCCCAGTGGAATGGTTTAAGCTTGACCCGATTCAAACAGAGGCATGGATTCTTGAAAAAAAATGATTTTTCAACATGCCAACTATGGATCCATTTAATAGGCACTAATGTTATGAGTGGGGAAGGTGTTCCCTTTGACGACTTCCATCGCTCAACTTGGACCACAACCAGGACCACAACCTCTGCCTCCGTCTGTTTCAGTGTAAAGGCAGCTCGTCCATTACGTTCTGACACCTCAGGCAAGATGGAGGTGAACTTGACTTTTTGTGAGTTACCAAATCCAGATGTGAGGAAACATTAGAGGAGACAGTGTAAACCGGGTCATCCTGAATCCTACGGTGCATTGGAGATGAAGAGCTGCTACAGGATTACAAACCTTTAGAGCAACGCGTTGCATCGTAAACGTATGTCCAAGGAAGCATCTGTGTGAAAGCTTAGGACAATGACTCCTACTGTTAGCTCTCGATCAAACAATTTAAGACTGTCTGCAACTGAGAGATTCAGAAAGGCTTACCTGTGGTTACCACCATGCCGAGATCATTATCGTAAAGAAAACCAACAATAGTACAGACACAGACAACAGGCCAGGGGATAAGCAGATACTCATCACTATAACGGGATGACACAGCAACTAAAACATCCATCTCAAAACAAGAGAGACCTCTTATCAATCAATGAACCCTGTTGTTGTGCAAAAAAAAGCATTCAGAGCACGTGCCATCTACAATGTCTCGAATAATCATAAAACTGAAAAGACAGAGCCAGGGAACGATAAGATTGTCCCGTTGACAATGCTTTTAGCAACACAGATGATGCTTTTCTACAACGATTCATATCATTTGTTTCCCGTTTCCCCAATCAGACAGTAAATTACTCTTGAATATGCGGGTAATGTTTGTGTTTGAGGGCATTACTTTCAAATCCAACACTGCATTATTGTAACCCACACAGAAATCACGTTTTCTTTTAAAGCACACAAGAAAACTCAGAATCTCAACAGGCATTTTACTGACGGTTAATAAAATGGCTGCATGAAAGCCGCAATGGACTGACAGCACTTTTGTCTTGTCTGTTTTTGTTTTGCAGGCACTGCTTCGAGTGCCCACCCCCAGGTTCTGATTTCTATGCTCTTCCTTTGCCTTGGGGGGCCTTGCAATGGAGGGGCTATGCTTGCCCAGCCTGAAGAGTGACGTCTCATAGCAACTGCTGGTTCTTCAAGCAACTCTTCTTCTGTCCACAAAAAAAAAATCAGGACAAGCCGCTCACCCTCAGCTCTATGAAGAATTGGGGGAAGGGAAATTGCGGGGTGTGTGTGTGGGGGGGGGGTACTGAGCCCGAGCTATCAGATTATATTTCTCTGTCTCTCTCTCACTCCCTCACTCCCTATCTCTATCTCTGTCTCCTCCCCCAAGTGTTTTTTATCATTTGCTTTCTAGAGCTCTGTCACAGCTGGTCTCCTCAGTGTTGCACACTTTGCATGATGTGTGGTTTGACAGGGAGTCTGGTTCCAAACAGTCTTAGTCCTAAAGTGTCAGTCACTTCTTCATGGTGTGGTATTCCCATTCTCTCAGATCCAAGGCAACCACAGCCATTTGCTCCATTGCTGCATAGTACTTCTGGCTTTACTACTGAACGTGTGGTGAGAGTGAGGAAGGGCAGTGGCAGTTGCATAAGGTGACTGCATTTCTTCTACGAGTTTAGATGTTCGCCGATCCATTGAAGCCAGGTTAAAGAATTCACCCAAGACATTTTCACTGTCTGCAGCAAAGGTCAATCTGGGGTTTTCCTTTTAGGAAGTACAGAAAGTAAAAAAATCATTACTTTTTATTTCATGATAATTTCAGCTAATTTACCATTGTGATTGGTGATTTGTACTTCATAAATACAGTCAGATGTGAAGTAAAAAAAAAATTAATAGGTCCAGGGTGAGGATTCCATTTCACTGTTCAAAACAAGCCCAACAATCTGCTGTAAGTGTCACACTTAATTCATTCATCTCAAAGATTCTATAATCCAAAGGTCTTTAGGTGTTACATCTTACAATTTTCCCAAAGCTACAAACAGTGTCCTAACCTGGGATAGGAGTCCTTCGATCCCAAACCCCAATTCCCGAATCCATTCCGAGATCCAATCCCATTCCCAAACCCCGGCCTCTTTGCCACTCTGCAGCCCCGAGCAGCTGCTCTACACGACTGTTAACTGGCAGGGGTGGTCTGGTCTGTTCTCTGAACAACAGACTCCCTCGCCTTTTAATGAAGTGCCAAATGATAACCTACTCCACAATGCTGCCAGGAACGAAAGGCTAAGAGAAATGAGAAACACATTAGGCCTACCTCTTGTTTGAAGTTTTGATAACACTGAAACATATGCATTACAACATGTTTCTTGACATCAAGAAAATCCCATATACAGGCATTGGTAGCAAGGAGGACAGTTAAATTAGACCAAAAACACTTTTTAAGCAGACATGCTGTCAGCTCAGTAAATACACCACCATGTTCAGCCTACCGACAGTGCTCTCTTCTCTGACTGTTCAGCACAAGGCTGGTTCAACCCTTTGACCGAGATCTTTGATTGACAGAATGTGCTATGCCTTTCCATCATACTGGAATATATTAATGTTTTGTTTAGATTTTTCGTTCTTAGTTTTATTTCTTTTTTTCTCAGGGTGCTGTGATAGATGCCTGTACCAGAGCAGTCTCTATTTTACGCATTTATTTAAGGAACACAAACACACATTTATATACGACAAGCAGATATTGACATATACTGTAACTTTACTTTTCCTGCCTATGTATAAGACCACTACAGCCATGCATCCAGACTCAGTCCTCGCAATGTTAGCGAGGCTCTTTATCCCTGTGTTGAGTTCAATTGCCTTCTTAGCTTGCGCTTCCACAGCACAGGTGGTCATGGCTTTGATCACGATGATCATTAAATCCTACAGCTAATCTCTCTCAGATGGGCTTCCCCCTAGGCTGGTGGGGCCACTCACAGGCTGAGTTTATTGTCAAATTGGCTTAGATTGGAACCGAACCCTTCCCCCTCTCCAACGTCAAACACCCGGCTGATTTATGCTACTAGTGAACACGCTAGATTTTGGACATGTAGGGCAGTCACCATCCAATCAGCATCCAGTTTGTAGCCAGGTGTGGGAGGGAAGGAGAAATGTCTTTTTTTTCGGTTTCAAATCTGGTTTCAACTACAGCTGGAATGGCTTTCACTATAGGACAGTTACCAATATTCCCCCAGAATTATTTAAACATGACCAGAGAGAAAATGTTAGGGTTTTTGTTACCTGCTTAGTTTCAAACTAGATGTTCAATGTTATCTTATATCTGCTATTTCTCACCCAGAGATACAAATTTAATAAGCTGCTTGGCGGCACCTCGGCCTCTCAGCGTGAGGAGCTCCTAATAAGAAAGGATCTCGAACCCCAGTGCTAACTCACCCAGTCAAGCTCACCTTGATTAAAAATGTATTCAGTCTTAGGGCAGTGTGAAGTCATAATTTCAGTCGCGCCATGATTATTTCATACCCTCTCAGACAGAGATGTAGATTTCCTGAATGCTCCGTGGCGATGAGACAGCTTTTGCTCAGGGTGTCTCATGCATTATTAGACGGGCGAAGAGAAGGGGAATAGGAGCCGGGGGCTGGTCCGTCTGAGTCGAGCGGAACCTAGGTCAAAAGAAGAGGTTTCAAAATCGCTATAGTCCTGTCTGAGAAGCTAGTGGTAAGAGAGCCGAGAACGTCTGTATCCGCACTGTTCTTCATGAATGTATCCGTATCATCTGCACCAGCCTAGCTGCCACTTCAGAGGGGTTAAGTAAAACCCACTGTTTTTACAGACTACAATATGAGTCTTGGTCTCCCTTGAACACTACATATCCCTGATGACGATTAACAGTTGGGTTCGAACAACCAAAAGCCAAATATCACGTGCTCCAAAACCTCCCAATACCAACGAACTCCATCAATCACCCGGCTTTGCCCTGAGACTTCTCTGTACTGGCACGCAAGGCTGCACTTTTGCAATTCCATTATGCTGCTGGATAAATAAACCCTTAAAACAAGAGTCTCCTCTAGGAATAAAATGGCTTTCCAGTGTATTGTGGACAGATTTTGTTGTTTGATTCTTGTCTAGCTGCTTGTCCAAAGCTTACTTTTTTCAAAAACAGTGTGGAATACAGTTGTATCCTTTGTGGCTGTAAATGAAAATCGAAAAATGTAGTCTGCCACGCTGTATGTCGTGGACACATGAGAGCTTTCACGCATTCTTCTCCTTTAGAACATAGCCCACAGCCCTTCCCTGAAGATCAGGTTAATGGAACTTGTGGTGTAGAAGGACAAGCGCGTCTGAAATTGTAAACCAATATATTATGCTTGGAGAGCAAGAAACATTTTCCTTAATGGTCTTTCTAGCAAAGCTTTTGCAAGAGAAACGATTTGCATCTTCTCATCTTGTATCGTTTTAATTCCTCGTCTTTGTTACATCCCAAGGCTTGAGTAATGTTCTATGCACTTGTTTTCACGGTTACGTTTTTTACGATAAAATACTATGGTGTGATCAGTTTCTTTTTCCACTTGTCGAAATGTCCATTTGGTTGCAAGCATGTAGGGCGTGAGAATCAGAGGAGGAATACATGTGTATGACTGGTGGAGACAAGCGAAGGGAGTCTAGCGGCTAGCAATAAAAACATCAGCTTAGCTGTAGGTCACTGTCTCACTGAAGCTTTAGGCTGTCTTCACAAAGAGACCATCAAACCAGCAAGGTGTTTAAAGTTTGATGTTGCTGTCACTTTCTTTCAACTCTTGACAAGCTACAGTGAGACCCCTTTTCAAGCGTAACATGACACACCAAGAAGAAAGAGAAATAACTGACAAGCTAGCATGCAATACATTCCATGGTTTTACCTTGTGTATCCAACCCCAATACATATCGTGTATAGAGTGAGGGTATATGCAGGATCAAATGGCTAAGATTCAATCCTAAAGCATTATAACAGGCTGGGCAATCCAAAGGATAACTAGATTTGATCTCCGGTGGGAGAAGAGAATGATTTGTCATTATCTCACAGTCTCAAAATAATGAGACGTCCTTAGCCCAGAATAGAGCAGGCCCCTCCTTCAATTGATTGTCACAATGTTCTCCATCCACATGGCCGACTGGGTCCACCATCAATACCATTCAGAGTAGTTGAAGGAGAGCTTAAGAGTCTGTAGGCTTACATGCCACTGCAACAGTGTTACTTACTAGGTCACATGCAAACTGTGGTAAAAAGACAATGTGTTACACCTGAACTTTACTCTTGTCAAAGGTGTGTGCTCATATTACTACTCACCAGGCCAAATGTACAGTCCCTGTCTCTGTTTTGATGTTGAACTGGGCAAAAAATAAATGGATAAATGAATAAATGAATAAAACAAGTGTCTCAGAAATGGTTGAAATACTGTGTACATATTTGAACTTTTGGTTTCTAATTTATAAAATATAAGCTTTAGCTCTTGGAGTACTTATTTTTTCCTTTCATGCGTAGCTTTGTGTTTTTATTTTCTATTTCTGTAAAGTGTGTAAATATATCTTTATGATAATAAGTAATATTAAAAAATCTTATTTTAAGAATCCATTGTGTTATGTCCTCTTTGGTATTGTTCTTTGATATGAAGCATGTGCATCGAGGGTTCTAACTGAAAGCATTCACTCACATTGATGCAAAATTCCAAAGGAGACTGTGTGTGATGATAATAATATGTACATAATTATAATATGTTAATGTACTGTATGTTTGACATCTCAAGGACATTCATGTCCGCCCCTTCACCTGCTGTTTGTGCCAGTCGTAAAACTATGCAATATATGAGAATTAGTTTAGTCAATGCCAAAATATTGGCCAGGTGCAAAAAAATCCAACCCTGTTTCTGACCATCTAATAAGACCTTGCTTGTGACAGGTTCCTATAGCTTAAACCCTTATTAAGCATAATGCACATTAATAGGGCGTGATTGCTGAGTATGGAGATCACGGATAAGTCCTGCTGTATTAGCATTAAGGCTAACATGCAGTATTTCCACATAGGCCCCCCTGAGTCTACAATTATGGACACTCAGCTGCTGGATAATCTTAGAAATCTAACTAAAGCAATTACATTTGACATGTTTAATCATGACAGGTTTTCTCCCTGAAATAGCTGCCAATTATAAAGCAATTGCAAAGACCTAAAGCTGGTCTGGCACAAACAAGAAACCAAAAACATTTTGTGACAAGTTGATATGACCAAGTATTGCATGCAACTGATTAAAATAATCAGTAGTGTTGAGGGTAAGTGGTTTATATGACCGCTAGTGTTAATGGTAACTGGTTTATATGACCACTAGTGTTAATGGTAACTGGTTTATATGACCACTAGTGTTGAGAGTAACTGGTTTATATGACCACTATTGTTAATGGTAACTGGTTTATATGACTACTAGAGTTAATGGTAACTGGTTTATATGACCACTAGCGTTATGGGTAACTGGTTTAAATGACCACTAGTGTTAAGAGTAACTGGTTTAAATGACCACTAGTGTTAATGGTAACTGGTTTATATGACCACTAGTGTTTAAATGACCGGTTTAAATCACCGGTTTTGCAAAATGTTAACTTCTTGCAGTACTGAGAAATCCAACAGAGTACAGGTTATATGGTTGTTACTTCTTTACTTTTGTGTAATAATTTCTTCCCTATATTAAAAATGTTGATCTGAATCAATATCTTTGATTATTATCCTGTTATATAAAAATCCCCTCACGCCAGCTTCCAATTATTTCGTCCCGAGTCTGTCCTGTCATCTAATTTCGGTTTTTCCACATACACACACTGCTAACTACAATGACGGACCCTGGTTAGCTAGCGAGCCTCCGAGAATCTGTCAAATATATTTTTTTGGAAAGCCAATCTTCAAGGGCAGGAACACAATTGGTCAAGAAAGTACTCCTTGTCCCTCCTGGCTGCTGTGTTGCAGATCTAGCTTCGGCCTGATAATACCTGCTATCACTACCCAAAGCATAACCTGGTTATCCCTGCCCTTGTCCACCTTGTCGTCCCTGCCCTTGTCCAACTGGTTGTGCAGCTGATCTGGATTCTGCCTAGACTCTGGACACAGTTGTTTATTTATTGATCTGATGGTCATCTGTACATGGAAAAATACAAATCTGGGCTAAAAAGGCAATTTATTTAATCTTCATCTGGCACAGCCAGAAAAGGACCAACCACCCAGCTCTTCTCTTGGTTACTTCCTATGTTGCGACTACAGAGTTTTTCCTACTTTAGCAACTGTGGAACAATTTATTTTAGTTGCTTTTTCTTTGGGATTTTAGGCTGGGGCTGATGTAAAATGGGCTTTAGAATATGAATTTGATTTGATAGAATTAGGGCTCCCTTACAGACGTCAGAAAAAGCTTGTCAACCTGGCAATCATCCAATATTGTGAGATCAAGCAACAAAAAGCCCAAAACAATTGCTACAAAACATGACACTGGTTGCACTCTCCAGGCATGAAGGTTCTAAAATACAGCCATGGTCTGAAACACCTCCAATCACTTGAAATTGTTTAGAAAGATGGCAAAAACATCATGAATAAGGGTCTTGCTGCAGATTTTCACAGTAGAATCCCCTTTCCTTAAATACAATGGATATAAAAAGTATACACACCCCTGGTAATGTGGCAAGCGGTTGTGATGTTAAAAAAGGTAGATAAATCATGTCAGAAGTTTTCCACCTTTAATGTGACCTATAATGTGAACAATTCCATTGAAAATCTAACTGAAATCTTTGAGGGATTTTTTTTAAAACTCACAATAACCTGGTTGCTTAAGTGTGCACACCTTAAACTAATACTTTGTTGAAGTACCTTTTGATACAGCACTCAGTCTTTTTGGCTAGGACTATTAGCATGGCACACCTTGACATGGCAATATTTGCCCACTCTTCTTTGCAAAAGCACTCCAAATCTTTCAGATTGCGAGGACATCTGTGTAAAGCCATCTTCAGATTACCCTACAGATGTTCAACTGGATTTGGGTCTGGGCTCTGGCTGGGCCATTCCAAAATGTTAATCTTCTTCCAGTGAAGCCATAAAGAGGTTGATGGACATAAAATGTTGGATGTTCAGACCTGGAGCACAGTAAGCTTCACTCACCTATTACATTTGAGAGACACAGACCTATGATTTGTCTAAGATTATGCATCACTTGAATTGTTGGACAGTTGCTCATGCACGTAACTGCCTCACTCTAGAAGAGGAGGGTCAAGCTAGGTCATCTGGTTATACTGCCCTCCCTCTACTAATGCAATTTGGTAGAACTTAAATGCAAAATAACAACTATCCATTATTTTGTAATGTTATGTTACAACAAAAATACAAAATTGGGGAACCTCAATTGATTGTGGAACATACCATACACTTACTTTAACCATAATACAACAAGCCCTCGCGTTACCTTCACCACGCTGAGGAAGAGGGTTGCATGCAGAGAAAGGCAGCTTAACAATCACTTCAAATGTTTAAGGAGCTTAGACAACTGAGTCATTATGTATTTTTCTGAAGGCAAAATATAATAATGGCATACTAGTAGTGTAAATAATGACTTCTCCCTGGAAGTATTTAAGTAAATGGTTAGAGTTCAAATAATTTGCAATATGATGAGATCACCTAAATTATTCTGTGGTACCGACAGAGGCCAGAAATCCCTTGTCCACCAACATCTAGGTTAAAGTGGGGAAAGGTTGGCATATGGAGGAACTATGTATAAAAAGGGCTGCAATTCCTACATGGTTGGCTGATGTAAACACACCCATAACAAGCTGACATTCTGCATTACGCTCTCAGTCATTGATTTATGTGTGCTGAAATTAAGAGCCAAAACAACTAAATGTGTCAATGTGCAAATAAATATAGACTGCACTGTATTTGTGTCAGTAGAATAGCCGTAACCATAATCTTTATAAGATCTGAAATTATAAAATAAACCGATTGGTCAGACTTAACTACAGTATTATCACAATAAGAAATATTTTTTAGGGGGGGGTTAAGAAATGCTTCAATTGGTGTCATCAATGAGTTAATTGAAGTACTGGCAAATTGACTTGGAACACAAACGACTACCTTCAAAGTGAAGTATCGTATTGTTTTATGGAGTACCCCCTCTTTGTGTCTATCAAAGTCTCCCCTACCACAAACAATCATTGAAGACAAATCTGAATGGAGTGTGTGAGCGAACAGAAGGGAAATGTCTAAAGTTCTGCGTGGGAGCCACTCTCCTTCCATTTACCCCAGTGGGACCACTCTGGGAAGCGTCTGGTTAGCATGCAGAGTTGACACAGCATGACAGACAGGAGGTACCCCCACTGTGCTGCGGCACCCCAAAAAGCCACTCAAGGTTATGTCATCAACCCTGGGTCAGCTGTATAATTGGGTTGCGGGTCACAGAGGCGATATGGAGCGTGACAATGAAGCTATAGAGTTACAGTGCAGTGCACAGACAGTCTCCGGTGCAGTGGTCCAGCCAGCCTAGAAGGCCCCTTTGCATGGTTCAAGGTTCAGTACAAAGAGGGTCTCCGATCTGTTTACTGTCGCTGCTGGAATGTGTGTTACTACTTGCCAGTCATATAAGTGGTGGTGAGAGAACCGGGAGAAGGGGGAGGAAGGGGGCATCAGCTTCTGTCACCATAGTGACAACAGTTTGAGGTTATATGATGAGTAAGGCATATAGGGAATGAGAAGAGGTGGGCAATATGGACAGTAATCCATATCACAGTATAATGATATGGATAAATAATGTGTGATACAGTTTCAATGAATGAGTCTCAAATGACATAACACAACGAGGACTCCCATTCTCTAGGATAAATAAAATATAAACCAATAAATCTGTTTATTTTTGATGAGCAAGTCTTATTTGTGTCACTCTCCCTTGATTAGTATCACTCTCACAAAAATTGTATTACAGGGAGCTAAGTTTGTTAGCCAAATCAGCAATTGAGACAGTATTAAAAAAACAAAAGATATACTTGTGCTGCACTTGTGCTATCTAAACTAGCTCGGTTTTTTATGAATTCACAAAAAGCCAACTTGCTGATAAAAATTTGTCACAATTACTTATATGAGTAGCATGGCACTTGGTCCTAAAGATGGCAGAGACAACAAACTCAGGCACAATGATGTAGTTTGTCCCTGGTACCTAAAAACTTTTACTTTAAATATTGAAGGTATCAAACATTGCAATTGCCCTTACAGAAGACATATTATAGTTTAACATTAAAACTCCAGTATAATGATCGTATAGATTGGTACTTATTCTAAGTAACAATATCAACAAAATGTCCAGATTAAGTAGTCGCTTAGATCTTTGTAGATCATTTTAAGGTAATTGTCCTGGCTTTAGTAATAAGTGTCAAACACAGTGGTTGTTATTTAATGACAATATCCCCACGGTATTGAAGTTAAAGTGGGGAGTCAATTGTGATGGTGAGGCAAATGGTGCTGTTGACATATATAGGGGAAAGGCTTCAGGAGGCAGAACATCTGGACTGCTTTTGGCACCGACACCCAAGATCACTTGTTCGGCCACAACGTACCTAAAAAAATTATAATTTACTACAGTTGGCTGTCTGACAATCCCACCAACAGAGCTCGCAAAAAACTGACAAACCAAATTCTGATGGATCCATTCCAGTCCAATGCTCTATTTAACTCTGATCCCTGGATTGGATCTAAACTCTCCCAAACTTGTGTTGAAGTGAATTCGGCCAGACTGCTCACTGCTGAACAGGCTCTAGTTCAAAGGTCAAAAATTACAGGGGAACTAAAGAGAACACAACACCGCCGGCAATTATCTATGCATTGGCCTGTGAGGTGCCTCTTGGATGTTGCGGGGTGGGGTGGTGTGGATGGGGTGGTGTCAGCGTCCGCTCGGGGGGGGGGGAGGAAAAACACGGCCAAATGCGAGAAGCCTGTTGCCAGGTAAGAGGTGGGAACAACAGCCTAATGCAGCTCAGCTGTGCTAACACCAGCAGCCATGGCAGTGGCACACGGATCACCGGAGTGGTCATAAAAACACGACCAGCGCAAACACAGGAAGGCCTGGGGGAGGGGGAGGCTGGGGGGAGGAGGAAGTGGGGCTTCTGGCTCCAGTCGTTAGGAGGGGAGTCAACAGGCAACTTTGTTATTACAGATCCTCACCAGCAGGAATCGATATGGCCACGACTGCCACGATTTGCTCTTCATGACGTCCGCCTTGGATGAATATAATGTTCTTGATATTGCATCAATCTAAGGATATTGAGGATATTGCATCAATCTGCTGAATGGACTTTTGGATAGGTAGGGAGACGGTGTCTTGTGATATCTTCCCAGGTTCCTCTAGAGTTTGAGAGTACTACGGTATAGTGAGGATGCAGTGGGTGGTATCGGGTGATTGTAACTTTCCTTGAACTCATTTCCCTCGTCACTGAGCCAAAACTGTCCAATAGGATTAAACCGCACACTGTACAGCTCAGCCACATTAGCCCTGCATTGCAGAAGCGGAACAAAGCAAGTGCACTGGCCTACTGGCTAATGTATTCAGGGTCATACATTTCCCATCGTTATTGTTACACATTTGTGATACGATGGAACAGATAAAGTCACCTTCCCCAAGCTCGGTCTTAAAGCTGGTTTCGTGAAGAAAAAAATACCTTCCCACACCGTAGGCCACCCTCCGTACCGGACCCGTTCTGTTTTTACCTCTGCTGTGGTCAGTATAGTGTGGAAGAACGGTGTCCAGAACGGTGTCCAGAACGGCCTGAGGATGTTG
Source organism: Esox niger (assembly GCA_016801105.1). Classification (NCBI taxonomy): domain Eukaryota; kingdom Metazoa; phylum Chordata; class Actinopteri; order Esociformes; family Esocidae; genus Esox; species Esox niger. Next base: position 24,283 of record JACXGJ010005512.1, on the reverse strand, counting down.
GGGACGTTGTATGAAGGGCTGCAAACTGAAAGTGTACATTTCTGCCACTAAACAAGTCCCTGAGGGGATCGAGTGACATTGTAAAATGGAGCAAGGCCCTGCACTGTGGGACATTTAAAATAACTAAATGACCTTTTACAGACGTATTTCCTGTGGTTGTTGTGAGTTTTGCAATCTAGTTGATATTGGTGACAAGATAATAGACCAAAGCTTGGTGTCCATTTGTCCTTGAGTTCAAAGAAACTGGCTTATCTACTGTATCCATCTCAGAGATTTATAGAATTCCTGTCACTCCAAAGAGAAAGGTTGCATGCCTTGTAGAGACAAGATAGGCTGAAAATAGCACAGCTTGGGCCCTAGACAAACTGTTGATAAATGCCATTTGAGCTCATTCCGGTAAACCTTTCACCCCAGCCCCAACAGCAGCCCTACCGACCACACAGCAACATTTAAAGATACTGTGCTACTGATCACAATGATCCATGGCGTGTAATTATCTTGTTAAAGGCAGTAAAGTGGCCACATCTCTAAGGTGCCGAGGCAGGGTCGGTCAGGAAAACGTATGATTGACTCGGAAGTACAAAACAGAACCACTAATACAACTATACACCCCCAATTAAAATACTCCCCCCAACAGCGCCAAATACAACCACTAAAACGATGACACACACCCAACACCATGAAAAACGAAATAACGGAAAGGGCAGGTACAAGACTCTTCACTGACTGTTATTCTGGGTGAACGGGGCATAGGAAATTATTTTATCGCTGATTGGAGAAGGATGAAGAATTATAAAAAACATGTTGTACTGTAGGCCTACTTGTACTTGATCAATGACAATAAAGTTTAATCTAAACTAATCTTAAGAAGGAAGAATAATTACTACAGTAGTGCTCATAGGTCTGCATAACCTGGCAGAAATAGTGACATTTTGGCATTGATTTTGAAAATGTGACTGATCATGCAAAATAAAACATTTTTATTTAAGCCATTTATTATGACATAGTTGTTTTGATCCTTTTTAAATCATAAGGATAACAGAAATCACCCAAATGGCCCTAATCAAAAGTTTGCATACCCTTGAATGTTTGGCCTTGTTACAGACACACATGGTGACATACAGGTGGAAATGGCAAATAAAGGTGAATTTCACACACCTGTGAATTTTGACATTGCAATTACTGTCCCTGCACATAAATAGTCAATGAGTTTGTTAGCTCTTACGTGGATGCAGATACTGAGACATGGGGAGCAGAAAAGGACTGTCAAAACACAGGTGTAACAAGGAAATTGAATTTTATAAAAATTGAAAAGGATATTAAAAGATCTCCAAATGCCTTGCAAATGCCAGTCAGTACTGTTCAATCACTTATTAAGAAGCAGAAAATTCTGGGATCTCTTGATACCAAGCCAAGGTCAGGTAAAACTGCCAAAAGAATTGTTCGGGATACAAAGAAAAACCCAGAGGTAACCTCAGGAGAAATACAGAATACCATCCCCACTGTGAAGCATGGTGGTGGCTCACTGATGTTTTGGGGGGGTGTGAGCTCTAACGGCATGGGGAATTTTGTGGAAATTGATGGCAAAATGAATGCTGCATGTTATCAGAAAATCCTGGCAGACAATTTGCATTATTTTGCATGAAAGCTGCGCATGGGACACTCTTGGACTTTTCAGCATGACAATGACCCTAAGCACAAAGCCAACTTGACCTTCCAGTGGTTACAGTAGAAAAAGATGAAGATCTCAAACGTGTGGTTCATGCAAGACCACCAAAGACTTTGCATGACCTGGAGGATTTTTGCCAAGACGAATGGACAGCTGTACCACCTGCAAGAATTCGGGGCATCATAGACAACTACTACAAAAGACTGCACACTGTCATTGATGCTAAAGGGGGCAATACACAGTACTAAGGATACTGTATGCAGATTTTTGAACATGGTCATTTCATTTTTTTCTTTGTTGCCATGTTTTGTTTTATGATTGTGCCATTCTGTTATGATCTACAGTTGATGTGAATCCCATAACAAATAAAAGACATGCATTTTGCCTGCTCGCTCATGTTTTATTTACAAATGGTACATATATGGTACATACATATATTAACAATTCTCTAAGGGTATGCAACATTTTGAGCCCAACTATATATACAATCTTCACCAGCTTGCTGTCTCTACATCCAGTTATTTAAAATAAATACTAAAATAAATCAGCCATCAAACGCTGCATTTAAAAAAAATATTTAAATACCATGGGAAACTAATTTGTGAACACAATCAACTCTCTCACACTGTATCACCAGCCAGAGCTAGACAACCTACATTCTGAGATATTCTTAGATATGTCACCAACATTTCACATCATTAAAATTAGTAAAATCATACAGTGTTTTAACAGGCAGTGTCTCGAACCCACGACCTTTGAAACTACTGCCTGGCACTTTCATACTACTCCAAACAGGGATGTCTTAGCTATGCAGGAGAGTAGTAGTCAGTGTTACCAAGGTCACGACACTATGCACAACCACTGAAACAGTGTACGTTTGTTAAAATTATTGCCACAGTAAGGGCAATGCATGTTCATATCTTGTTTTATCACTTCTCTTTGCCCCTTTGAATCCATAGCTAAACAGCAAGCTAATATACGGTAAGATTTGGGGAAGGTGTATTTCATTGGGAGTCATCGTATTAGTGGTTGTGTTTTACGCTATTGGAGGGAGTATTTTTATTAAGTGTGTGGAATTGTATTTGTGGTTTGCACTTCAAGGCCAACATAAACAAGTGACCAGGAGATATTTAACTGCCTGGATGCCAAAGACAGAGATGCAGATACAGATAAAGAGATAGACACAGAAACCGGTAGAGAGAGAATTCTGAATTCTGACAAGGTGGAAATGTGTCATATTTCTACCACAAAAAAGGGTTAGAATAGAGAATAAAATAGCACTTTATTAATCCCCAAGGGGAAATGCAGGTGTGCTTAAAAAAGGGTTACAGTAGGTAATTGGGACCTGGCTCTACCAAAGTTAGGGAATAATGTTTTCAGGGCCTGACACTGCAGAAAACTGTCTTTGTTCAGGCTGGTGGGTTTTTTCGACCATGTCTTGAGTGCATGTCTACTTGAAATAGAAATGAGAATAACATAACAGATTGCAGAGAAGAGACAGGGAACAAAAGCCTTCCAAACTGAAGACAATGACGCGATGACACACAGGCCTATAATTTCAAATGCAAGGCTCACTATTGGCTGAATCTCGGGAGCCCTGTGGCCTCCAAAGATGGGAGTTATCATGAAATTGCACAGGATCAGCAAATCACTGTCAGATGGCCACTGGCTAAACCATTCTAAAAGAAACCCATTTTCTCCTAAGTATGAGGCAGTTCACAAAGCACAAGGGAGGATGGAAGAGAATGTTAGACTACAGTTGATAGTGGCTTAAGACAGAGGTCAACACACTAATCAAAAAACACAATACTTGAATTAGCAACTTGAGACAGGAAGTCAAGCTTTTTTTGGCAGGAAGTGGAGCATTTTATCTCAACAGTGCTCCCCCACAATGGCAATGTTACCAGAAGCTGGTTGAGTGCATGCTTGTAAAGTGTAGCAATAGTCAAGAAATCTTGGCTAGGGAGGTTCATTCATCCAATGAGACAGAAACTGGTTGCTTTTTGCTAATAAAACAGGGCTCAAATGCATCAGTGTCGAGATGAAGACATTACGAAGCAGCAAGAATTTGGCCGATGTCCAGACAGCTCAACTATGCCAGCTTGGATTAGATGAACCCTATTAAAACTGTAATAGCAGATTTCCCTAAATCACTGCCATAGCTTTCCTCTTTAACAAGCTTTTGAAGATGTGCACTAAGACCAGCCCCTATTAACCACCATCCTGTCACTGACATCTTAATGCAGGTCAACTCTCAGGCTTCATCAACCCAGTGCAGAGAAAAAACATTAGGGAAAAAAATGAACTCAAAGAGTCATGACAAAAAAGACATTTTTTTATGAATTGGAATTGTACTGAAAGAGAAGCATGGAGACGCCCGGAAACTAGCCTGCGTCCTATGGGTGGACTGGACATCTGGCATTTCGGGCAAATGCCAGATAAGCAGAGTCAATTTTTTTCCAAGGCAGACCTGTCTTCAACATTTTCATCTTATGACTAATAAATAAGATGTCTCAAAGGAAAAAAGAAAACAGCATGAGTCAGTTAGAAATGCCATGTATGACATTCAGTCCCATTCTGACCCTATCCTTTTTCTCTCTGTCTTCTTCCTCTCTTATCAGTAGGCACAGACAGCAGAGCAACACATTTTTCAGGCCCAGACAATATTTCCTGGCACTTTTCCCCCCAGCAATGAGAGAAGACTATGCAGACACATCTACACCTCAGTGTGAAGCCAATGAAGCACACATCAACATCAGGCAGGCAGCAGCAGTGGCATCAATTACTGGACAGATGTCTCGATCGTCTGGACTGAGCCAGTGATTGCCTTGGCAAACGTAGGCTACCACAGCCTAGGACAGGCCAAGCTGAAACATACCGTGTGGCCTCAGAAATGTACAGAACATTATTGGATTCCAAAAACTACAGAGGATGTGTTGCCCAAACAGAACAATAGTTTTGTTGGGCTCAGTAGTATGAAGAGTATTAAGCAGGCATTTAAACCATTTTATGCCAACTACAGAACATGAGTGCAAATAGGAGCCATATATGCAAATATAAAAAAGTGTCAATGCACCCGCAATCCCTGTGGAGCAAATCTGCATTTTCTAATTTCTTCCTTTAGGTACTTAATTTATAAAAAATTCATATGGTATGGTAATACCAGGCAGGCTTATAACAGTGACCGGGTTTGGAAGCGCTGTGTAAACTCCCTATGGGAAATCAAAGTGGTGTCTTGTCTGCTAATGCAAATTATTTTCTCTGAATTGTTCATCAAACACAAACCCTGAAGACCTTTCCCCATCCATGCTGGTGTGGGTGTGTGTGTGACGTCTCTGGTTAGCATTCCGAGAACAGGGTTGGTAAACGGGGGGGGGGGGGCGGGGGGGGTCTATGCATGAGTTGATAAAGGTGCAGCATAGTGAGGCTATGACAGACAGCCGTCGCTAGCGCTAATGCATAGCAGGCTAATAACACATAGAAAACGGACAGAGTGCATAGCTACCATACAGGGGCTGCAGTTGCTGTGTTAAAGAGATATGTAACATTGAGGTAATGCTTAGGACGCATACCCCTGAGTTCGCAGATTTCCCAGGATTCCAGGAGAATGGCTGTGTCAGCCAGGAGGGGCAGTCAGCTGGCCAAGGCCACAGGACAGCCTTGCTGTCGGGTAACGGAACAGCCTAAACCCAGCCAGTCACAGCTCAGACAAACGTAAGGCCTAGGTTTAGGCTCAGTTAAGGGTAGCACAGGAGAGGCTATTTGGCAAGCTAGCTGGACTGGTTTTCACAAGGTTTAGTGCATGTCAGCTATCGTGAATGGCACGAGAAAAAACAAACCTCCACTATAATGAATTACGGTGAACTTCATTACAATGCCATCACTGAGAAATCTGAAAAAAGTATGTGAGAAATATGTTTTGACTACTTGCATCTTTAACCTGGCTAAGGCAATAGAAGCACATTTACAAAGCCAATGAATAATGCTCACTATGCTGCGGTCCTCTCCAGTCAAAACAGTTACACTTCAGCCTCAGAGAATATGGTGAGACAGTTCCCACGGTCACAAACATTAACAGCTGACTCACTTCTCTCTCTTTTCACTCCAGGACATTTATCCGCACGGGGTCCATCTCCTCAACAGCTCCTTTAATCGTCTGAACATGACCTTCGGTATACTGACAACCTGAAATATAATCAGTGTAATCTCATTCCAAGGGGGACATGCATTAAAAACCAGGCCAGACGCTTCCTTGAGATTTAATGGTTCTTTCTTAATCCCTGTACCATGCTGTCATAAAAAAAGACAATCTGAAGTCAAGTGGAAAATCAGTCCACGGCACCATGAAGAAATGTCCATCACCGTTCATGTTATTCTTGTACAAATAAGGATATGGTACATTGATTACCACAGTGCATCTTCTACGTGAACGCAAAAGCATTAAGTACTGTAAAATATAGTGTAAGGAAAGAAATGTGTGTCTGTGTTTTTGTTAATCTGATTAGCCTCCAGTAGCTCTGTGGTGTCAGTAAGTAGTAACTTGGACTTCTCAGCAAAATGCAGTGGCTCTAGTCTCGCTGGCTCTATGGACTTTGCTATGCGCCAACAAACAGAGCCAACAAGGAGAAAAGCACACACAAAACTACGGGATATTTGTCTTGGTAAATTGCTGCATGTGACTTGTGCTCTATGCCTGACTGGGGCATACACCACATGTTTTGCCCATTCGCTATGCTTCATTTACAGTTGGGAAAATGGAGTGACCTCAACAAGAAGACTAAGATGTAGTCTGCTATTAATGTCTGCTACCGATCAGTCCCTGCATAGTTTAGTGGACATTAGAAAGACTACCATTCACTAAATCGCGGGCTAATGGGGATAAAAATGAATTCTGAACTTTTCATTATGGTCAGTTATAGCGACAGCAGAGTTATATGGACGGTTGTCTGGAATCCAAACAGAATAATGCTACTATCTAGAGGTTAAGCAGAGAAATTGGACACAGCATGACAAATGCTACAGTTCCAGGCACAAAAACCCCCCGGCAGTTCATGCACTGTCTGTGTTACCGTCATAGATGTGCCGTTTAGCGCTTCTGTCAGCATTAAGCCATTAGTCTTCCATGTAACAGGAGGCATGTAGAGAGAATTTGAAATATGTTCAAACGTGTGAAGCATTTTCCATTGACATACTGTATCCTGGAGCTGTAACTAACACATTATATAGCACCTATGCTAACTGACAGGAGAACATGTTGAGGTAAAACACGACAGGTCTTTAGCCTAGGCTCTGGTCCTCACGCAAGTGTGATCGACGAGGTTGGAACACAGGTCATCTCCACGCCACAACAATGTTAGCCAGCTGAGTTGAAGTTTAAGCAGACGATAACAAGTTTTCAGGCCTCAGGCAAGGTCAATTACCAGCGCAGCACCTCTGTGACACAATGCAAATAATAGAGGCATGCTGCCAATTGAAAATAATTGAATTAAAGCAGCCAAGTGATACACTGGTGGAAAAGATCAACGCTTAGAAATTGGTATTCCTAAAAGAAATGGTCAGCTTACGTTATTTTTCATCAGTGTTAGTTGGGGAACAATGCACAGATGGAAGACATTTGTGTTTGCAACCATGAGAAAAAATGCTCTCACTATAACAGAGAAGCATCAACTCATATGCAGATGTTTTCCTTCCTATCTGTAATAAATTGTGCCCTTGCATATTCCCCATAGACCACCCCATGGATAGGGAGTCTGATGTTGATGCAGTTGCCATGGCAAGGGCTGTCCTTTGGAGAGAAGCAAGGGAGGTGTCATGCAATCTGCATCATCCTTTCAGGGGAATCAGACAAGCCTGGGTGTCAACCGCCAAAATACCATCTCTCCTCTGCAGCCGGCAGTGGGGAGAGGAATGAAGGGAAGGCAGGCGTCACATTAAATCCAGAGAGAATTCACTTTTTTTGGCATTCATTAGAATGCCACCCAGAAACAAATTACTGATCGCTGCCGAACTTGCCCGAAGACAAATATTGCCACAATGTTCCTGCTGAAAAAATTAAATATGAATTGGGGATTATTAGATGGTTATTTGTTTGCATTTCTAAGGTGAAGATTGCATTCACTGTGAGACAATATGAATAGATTGTATACCATAACAACAGACTCGCTAAGAGACACAAGCGTAAACAGATTTAAGAGGATTGAGACAGACATTATTGTTTCTCACTTTTAGGTTGATGAGGAGAGTTTTTTCACAATAATTAACACCACAAAATAGCAATGTTTACAAGATTTTAAATATCTTCTCAATATCTCATCAATTCAAAAGAATGACAATCTAAAAATCAATGTCAGGTAGAAGGTCTAGCAAAACACAACTTAAAATACATTAATTCTTTGTAAAGAATGGTTCTTCAATCACAGTATTTCCAATACAACTATATGAATGAGCATGATAAAATTATTAACAAAGATTAAAGCAGGAATGTTTTTCCCTTGTACAATTGCTGCATTTACTGTAAATATTGAATATACAATTGTTTCCAAACACAGCAAAAATAATGTGATGCAAATATGGGGGCGAACCACCAGGTAAATTTGGGTCCTGGGGCCAAACAAGTTTAGAACCCTTGTTTTATAAGGTCATATTCAAGGCTCTGCAAGTGGAAAAAATATAAATGAACACATTTCTTGCTTTCTGGCTAAAGTGAGTAAATAAAAAAATAACCATTGAGTCTTCCACACACAAGTAATAATAATAAAAAAAACATTTTATAATTTCATAACTATACAGAAATTCCAACATATAAATCTTTGCTGTCCTTTCAATGGTTAGACAACACTTATTTTTGGATATGCACATGAAACTGATTACAAATCCTTCTAAAAGCACTCAATAACGTCTTCATGCCGCCAAAGGGTCTTGGCAAGAGTTGAATGAAATGTGCACATTGGAAGTGTAGTGTTTAGTGTTGGCCCATAAAGCCAAGGGGTTTAGAAGCCTACAAATTATGCTTCTTAATTCATGTTGCACATTTGGCACTACCTCTCTGCCTTATTCCCACACGTTTGTCTTCATCTCTGGCTGGCTGCTGAGTTAGGCCGCCAGCTCCTCTGCTCGCTTGATGATTAAATGCATTTTGATTTGCACATGTTGCCATGTCATAAACTTCCTGTGAGGTTGCAACCGATCAGCTCTCCGTTCTTTCCCCACCTTCGCTCCCCAAAAACCTTCTGGGAATGCGGTCATTATCAGTGGAAATTGGCCTGGTTAACCCCGGACTCTGCTCCGGCTCGGCTCTTTTTTAACCCCTCATTATTCATCGTGTCTGGACCCTGGACTTGGGAATCGACGGGGTTAGACGGAGGTGGGGAGGGGCCGGTTGTATCGGACACTGCGTTCCCCCACCTCCCCGTGCAGCTAGATTTTTCTAGCTAGCCCCTGTGAGTATTGGACAGTGATTGGCAGCAGATGTTGTTGGGGAGTGTTGTGTTAAGAAGTGATTTGTCTTTAAAAGGAGCTGTAAGACATCACTGCTCAGAACCTGACCACAGCTCAGGGCAGGCGACATGGGCATGGTGGCTCGGCCGCAGTTCAGTTGTGGCAAATCTACCCAACAAGGCCTGTAAAGGAAACTGATGAGAGGCTTTCACAAAACAACTTCCCAGGGAAGAGATTCCTTTAAATATAAAAACTAGAGTCTAACAGGGAACTGGAATACACGCCCCAACAAAGGTGAAAAAATTCAGAGATTAAATTGGTGGATAACCTTCTTACCACATTGGATTAAACTCAATTAGCTCCATATGTTGACCCCGTGTACAGCTCTAAAGCTTTCATCCAGATTATCAAAGAGGTGTCAGTTTTGTCTGCACTGTTGGCATATTTCCGGCTTAGATGTCTCACGTCAACTTCACCTAACAGTTCCACTTGGGATTAGATGGTAACCAACATCTATAATGTGATCAAAAACACTACAAGGGAGTCATGTCGAAACAAATGTGAAGTAGGAGTAACCTGCTTGGTCTATCAGTGCTGAAAGGAACCAGACCAAGGTGTCTGGGACAAGATGAATGACTGGCGCTCCAAGAGCAAGATTTCAGTTTGTTCCATATACGAAAAACCAGCCACAGCTTTAGGCTATACCTGCCTACATAAACTGTGACATGTGTTGTTTTTCTTGGTTTCAAGCCTAAATTATGATAAACTGGATTTCTAGTGTTCTGGCTCCATGTTCCATAAGGGACATGAAGAGGAATTGACATTAAACTGGAATGACGGTAATCAAGTGCAAATTCATTCATAGATGTTGAAAAGCACTCTTTAAAACAATGCACCTCCATTGATAGGAATTCCCCAGTCTCATAACCGAAGCTTTAAAAGGCTATCCAAGGACATGGTGTCAAGACACTTGGGTAGTGGATGAGGCTTAACATGAGTACTCAATGTTCAACTCCAGGGAAGCCATGATCCTTTCAGGCCATCTGCCAACATACCAATAAGGAAAATGCTTGGATCTGTGTAAGCCCTGGACCAAAGGTGCAAAGACACACCAACACAAATGAAAGCCACGGCTAAATCGCAAAACAGGAACGATATGTACAAGCATTCCTTGCAGCCAAGACTTTCATCAGGCCCTATCCATTACATCCTTTTGAAGTTGATTAATTGATCACTTGAGGGGAAAAAAGTGAAACTTATCAGCTTGGAGACTGATTCGCTTTGTAGAGCAGGGAAAATCGAGCTAGAAAAATGCAGAAATGGCACATTTTATCAATAGATCATGATCCTCACAATAATGTTGACTATCTAAATTGAAGACTAAAATAAAACATTTATACAAGGGCCTATTATTGATGGGAATGCAGCTGGGGTCTCGAACCAGAAAAAGAAACAATATTTAAACACAAAACAACTAGGGTAGAGAATAACCCCAACCATATATATAAGATGTAGGTGCAGATATACTGTTTATTGCAATTCTCAGTGCTATTTATGGTGCGATTAGATGGTGCAAACATATTGCTTGTCACATGTCTGCTGCAAAGGCACAAGGGAGTATGATGAAAAAGCTTTAAGCAGTGGGGGAAATAAAACAATGGCAAAACAAATTGTCTCAGTATTCAAAGATGGTGGTGCTCAAAAAAGCTTTGCAATACAGTAAAAACAACCCAAAATCTACCAATGTTTGTCAACATGGTGTAATGTTTTCAACCTGCTATGGGAGAAACGTACGGGTTGATTGTGGGGTAACCAAGAGACCTCGCAGTTAAATACACCAAGCAAGGACTGAAGATATTAGGCCGTAAAACACACAAACGACAGTATGGGGACGGTCGCTAGGATCACAATACATTCGGGGCTTAGCCCACCCACCCACCCCACCTGGGACAGAAAGTACAGGGTTTGGAATGTACATGCAAAAGGTTTTGATGTACCCACTAGCGGCCTACACGTCTACATGGTCTTAATGTGCGATCGGAATTATAAACGAATAGATATGGGGCTATTTTATTTACACCCAGGCCTAACGACGCCACTTATGGGGACTACTGATTTAACCACTGCCATCACAATTTGGTCAGAGTGGAGGGGTGTGAAAGACATTGTGGAAGGGGGGGACACAGAGGCACATTCCCTTATGGACACAATGCCGGAGTTATGGCATTTTCTCAGGGACTGTCTGCTGTGAAACTGGTCTTCTCCCACAGTGGATGTTAAGTCCATGACCCCTATAAAGAAAGAGGGATGCCCACTTCCATTGGTCCTGCCACTAGTCCCCCGAGGGAATGGGGCCCAGATAATTTATTATTTGTTCACCTCGTGTTAAGGAAATACTTTCTCAAAAGCCCTATCGGCATTGTATATTTGTATAGTCTTATTTTCTTCCTTGATTCGACCCCCCTTTTCTGTTATTTATTTGCTGTATAAACACCAGCTTGGTCCTCAGCTTCCACCCAGGGTTGAAGAACATTTAAAAAATGACTTCTCTTCCCACTGAAGACAGTGTTTATTTGCCCGGGCAATCTGGTTGGGATAAGGACATTTCAGGGGGTACCTAGGAGTAGGCGAGAGCTGAATTGAGTCACAAAAGCTCACCTGTTTAACATTAGCTCAACGTTCTAATCAAATCCCTCAGCTGCAGATGAAAGAGATATTGCGTGTTGATTGATACAGCCCGTGCTCAAAGTATCAAGTGTCATTGTTCATTCAACAATGTGAAGTCAGTGACATGCTAGACACTCCGTATACTACGTAAAATGGCAACGTATTTTATGCTAGCATGACCAAGTCATCTGATCCGATTAAAGTTTTGATGCTTCATGTTATTTCAATAACGTACACCAGGTGTTGGCAACGGGCAGCCCAAAAAACGACAAAAGCTTCAGGAATACGAACAAAAACATAGTTTTTCATATTTCAAACTGTTTTTCTCCGGTATTCCCAAAAACAAATGTATGATTATGTTTCAATGTTATCAAGTTGGAAATGTTTCTGGGAAAAGTACTTGTCAGATTGGTAACAATTTATTTTAATAATTCGACCTCACCCAGACCATCCACTCTGCCCAAACAAAACATTGCCTACTTCTGTCCCATACCATACCTTGGTAAAACTGTTATATAATCAGTCATGTCCAATCATTATTATTTTTTATTATTCCTTTGTCTGTTGATGTTTGCCAGTTTCTTACTTTTCCCTCCACAATCAAGGGCAACAGGATTAAAAGGCCAACCAAGCCACTGACCCATGACACAGCTTTGATGACTCCCCACCCCACACACCATCCCACACTCCCTTAAAGTAAAATTGTCCAGCTACGGATGACTTAAAAGGTGCTATCCTAGACCCCTTAAATGTCACAGACGAGGTTTTCGGGGGTTAACAGCAGCCATTTCTCTTAGCTGTCAAGGTCTTCTGATGAGGGGCAAAGAAAAGCAAAGGGGTCCAATCCACAAACAACTCCCGCAGCCCCAACACAGAACAGCATAGTCACCGTTACATAACTAACCAGACTCGCCAATCGTAACAAGCTGTTGTAAGTTGCCACCGTGAATTGTCTGGGTGCATAGGAGAAACCTTCCCGCATGGAGTTAAGGAAAAGAGGAAACCGTTTATTTCAATGTTTCTCAACAGCAAGCATTCTGACCAAACAAGTCAACTGTTTTCTTATGTGTTGGCAGAATTGAGATCCAACATATTAGAATTTATTTAAAAAGCGACATTAGCAACCTAGGAATATTCTGCATTCACACAGAACATCCAGTATGTAAATGTGGGCTATTCTTTGTGTCCATAGAGCTTGGATTAACTGACTACTTGCTGTCAAGCCTTCCTCAACAGGAACGATGATTCTAATAAAAGCAGGCCCTAGTAAGCACCTAACATCATGTGAGCAGCACCGAAGAATAAATAATTATCCAAAACATAAATGTAACAGTAACTTACCTGGGGGTAATTAAGCAGCCAACTGTAAAAGCCCGTGCATGACCAGTTAGATACAATGACCTTGGTTTAACAAAAAATAAATGATAAAATTATAAATAGCTATAGTACTTAGCCAGCTAATGAAAGTAGACATGCAAGTTAGCAGTGGCTAATATGCTCAAGATGATATACAGGCAAACGTAAAAACTAAGACAAATACAGAGATACAATTTCCAATAAACACATTTTACTTGTCAGAGGAGGATACTCTAAACCCAAATAATTGTCATAGTAAAAAATGTGTACCTTTGCCCAACAGTGGCCGGCAGATAAGAATCTCACATATGAGATGGAACATGTCGGCAGGAAATGGACCAAACCTGCCATTGGTTGTGGTCCGTACTTTCAGATTTTTTAAAAACCACTTCGGCAAAACGCATATACATGTGCAATGCCTTACATGTAATAGACAGCATAATGATAATGACAAAAAATGGAGAACAATAACAAACAAAATAAAAACCCCTGAAGTGACACAGTCCATCAATGAGGAGTCTGCTAAACATAACGGCTGCACAGCAGTTTTATACTTTTGGTATATGACTCACAAAACCTTGCGACAACCTTTTCTATAATGGATTTTTTTTTTGACATTTTCAAGCAATGACATTCAAATGAACAGAAAGTCCTGCCAACCTTAATTGTATTTTGGAATGTGAAAGTTGGTGTGTTTACACATTTACAGAAAGTCCTGGTATTGTGAGCTAGCAGTCTCTTGTAGTCCAGTGAATGGGGTGATTGGCAATCAGAGGGGGTTGGTAGGAGGCTGGAGGGAATAAAGTCTTCTGAGTCCAGACCTCAGATATAGAGTACATGATTGAACGCCACAGCCCTGAGAAAATAAGGCCCACACAGACCCACCCGACTTCCTGCACAGCCCGCCATGTTTCATGTCCACACAATTAAACACCATGCCTGCTGCTGCAGCCTTCCCCGAGAGGGAGGGAGACAGGGAAGAGAAATAGAAAGAATATAGAGGGAAAGAGTAGGGGGAGAAAAGAGGGACCGCAATGGAGAGGAAGGAGGGAGAGAGATGATGAGAGGAAGACAAGGAAAGAGGGAGGAAGGGAAAGAGAGACTGCAAGACAGTGTTGGCATGTGTGTCGGTGAATTTACCAGGATATCACTGACTGTGGCTAGTCTTATCGGATCCATTATTAGCTGCGTATTTCATCTTTACGGCTGAGCTAACAAGCCTCTGATACTGTGAATGAAGGTAATAGTTCCCATGTTAGATTAAGAATGAAGACAAATAAGAGAGCCATTTTATAAAACAGTTAAAAAGACAAGGAGGAATTACAAACACACGCATGCACGCGCACACACAATTGACACTGTGCCTACAGAGAGAAAACAGAGAACGGTGATGTCAAGCAAAATGTGTTTTTATTATGATGTTTAATCATGACCGGGTTCCTCCACGTCATGGGCAGAGAACAAGCAATTTCATCAGGAAACATAAGTGTTCCCCTTTCAGACAACCAGGTGTACATAGCAGCTGGAGAATGTCAACTCCACCAACCATTTGCAAAGCTAATATACCAGTTCACAAGTACACATGAACAGTGTGACTGCCAGATCTGTGCAAAATCCCACACAAATGCATGACAGTAAAGCTAATGAAAGGTGACCTGTGGTGACCGGTTAAGGGTATTTCATTGGATAGTAAGAACAGCCAAATGGCTTGTGGACAGTGGAGAGGTGAAAGGTTAAGAGCATATAATCATCAGGTTAAGGGGTATCCGGAGGCAGAACATACAACAGAGTGTGGTGTGTGTGTCTCTCTGTCTCGTATCAGCTGGTCAGCTCCAGACTCTGTGGCCACCAACGATAGAGACCACTTAGACATTTCAGTCTCTTCAAAGACACTCAGTACACACTCTCTACCCTGCCTTATCCTTACAGCCCCACAACCCCCAACCCAAACCCCACAAAGGATAGTTCCATCGTTCTTAAAAGCCAGGGGTCATCTGCCGGTGACCTGTTATCAACGGCCTTGGCACGCCCTCCAGACGTCGTTAATCTGTCATGATTCATTATAATCTGCTGGAACAGTGGTACGTCGGTGCCGATTAGCATCACCGGATCGCCAATGGCTGGTCCAGGTCTGTTGTTTGTTGGTGCATCAAATCTGTATTGGGTGTAGGGGGAGAGCCTTTGCCGAAAGCTTGGTTAGTCGGATGGTGTGGCTTGGTTGGCGCGGATCCTCTTACAGGTAACACAGCCTTTCATCCTCCTCTTCCACCAAACCCCTGGGAAGAAGACAAAAACCAGAAGGAAGGGGAAAAACACAAAGTACAGCCAGAATGTTCAGCTTTGGAAGGAAGGTCTTTCAAATTGACACCAAACAAGAAATCTGAAAGGTATGTTTTGTGGACTTGAATGACCACAGATTCTGATAAGAGTTCAGCACATTCATTTTTAATTAAAAATCGGGAAGATGTTACAGTACAGCGTCTGAATAAAGCGGAGTCATTCAAAAACACGACAATTCCATCGGATGAATTAGATCAGCTGAGCCTTCATCCTCGGTTCAGGGCCAACAGTAATCTTAATATCGGTTTAAACTTCTGCTTGTAGTTGTTGCATTTTATTAGTTGACATGATCGACTTAGACTTACACTACGTTACCCGCTATCTACGACAGACATGCAGGTTCATTTGGGACACAACTGATATAGACAGAGCTCCCTTGGGAATGGAGTGCCAACTGAGTTTTGGGCGCAGGCCGAGTAACACTGAAGCGTATTTAAAGCCAGAAAGAACATCCAACAATTACTTTATTTCATTTCTTATTTTGTGGTATAAATTACAGGCCACAAAAAAATACAAATAAACGGCCCCCGAATCAAAGCCGTTTGCCTACGACTTGTGCAGCGTATTGTGCGTGCGGGTGCACGTGCTCGGTCTTTGAGTCTTTTCGGGGGCCATTTGATGGAATGAAGGCCGGCATTGCTGGGACTGTGTGGCAGGGCCGCTGACATTAACAGGCTGCTGGATCAAGTGGCTTGGCAGAGACCCACTGTCCTGACAGCGTGAGGTGCCCCCCGTCCCCCCCATCCCCCTGTCCATTCTAATGAGGCCCTGTGAAAGGCTGCCCCTTCCAGAGCAGCGAGGATGCATTCATGGCGGGGGGGTGGGGGGGCTCGTAGGGGCAAGCGGAGAGGCATTCAAACGTAGGGGGTCGGAAAGGGTAAAGTGCGTCATTCTGCATTCCGTGATGGCAGATGGTTAGTGTGTGTGCGCGCGCGCACACGTGCCACACAAACACGCACAGGCAGCTTGAAAGAAACGCAAAAAACGTCTTCAAGGACACGGGACAGGAAATTGCATCATGTTTTCTCGGACGGACTGTGACTTGTTTCCTGTGACACCGGCTGACCTTGGATGTCAGGCCTTTGTTCTCAGGAATGTCTTAATAGGGATACTGCAGAGAGTGGGTTGCCCAGGTGACATAACAACATCACATACTGTAGTGGGCAGGAACCGGCTAATATAGATCCCAGGTGACGCTATTAAAAATACATTACGCTGTCTGAAGATGACACCGTATCACTGTAGCAGTCTATGGATATAATATTATAGTGAAATTCCTCATTTCTACAAGTATGCTTTCTCCAAGCCAAGTGTTCACTTTGTCTTACTCCTGTCTTTGATTACTCCCAACAGCAAAATATGAGTTGTAGCAATGGATAGACACCCCCGTCAAAAGTCTGTTGGGCTTGATTATTGGATGAGTTTATTCAGGGTTCCAAGCCACGGGCCAAACTAAAAACAGCACTGCGGTGGGAAAACACTTACGTTATCATGTATTAATAAAAGGGCTTCACCTGTACGCAGCAATCTCCATCTCCCGGGCCATCTTCTGCCTGAGCAGCTCCTCGTAGTCGTCGCATTGCTCCCCCATCTGGACCTGCAGGTCCTGCTGCTGCGCCCGCATCTCCTCGATCCGACACTGGCAAGGGGGGGCATTTAGAGAGAAAGTTAGAGTATGCATGCACTTACCACTGTTGGTCGCCCAGGATTGGACCACTCATTTTTAACCATACGAATGAGGTTCAACAGATCTCCTGGGAACTCACCTCCAACTCGGTGATCTCCTCCATATGCGCTTCTCTCTTCGTCTCAATCTCCTCTTCCAGCTGCTCGCTACAAGCCTCAAGCTCTGCGAGCTCTTTCTCAAGCTCTGCAATCTACACACAGGTACAGACACGCCAACAACAGAGATTCAAGTGCCTGGTCGAAGGTTCCAACTCGACCGACATGCACGCCGATAAAATAATCTCAAGAGGAAATTAATCGGACTTTATTAGAACACTGTATAAAAACATTGAACTGTTAACGCTCTACAGAAACATGCCACACGATTGCGAGAAACGACTGCAAAGCTAAATGTGAAACAATTAGAAATGAGAGATGTATGAGGATCAGGAACTTCTTCGTCTATCTAAGGTAGACCAACCGAATTCCAGGCTGTCACAGATGACACCATTTCCAATTCTATGCATGACTTCTGACTAGGCTCTGATCTAGATAGGTAATACATTAGTGCACAATATAGGGAACGGGGTGGCATTTGGGAGGGTAGCCACACAAATATCTGCTGACCACACCAACCTGGAGCGCTTAGACTCTCTCCCCCTCATGTAACTTGTCGCTGCTTCTCTTGTCTACCGACTCAGTCACCGTTTGACTGTTCGCACTCTCTCACCCCCTCAGTTTCACTCACGTCTTTTCGGCATGCCCCGCATGTGGCGCGCGTCTCATCCCAATCAACGCTTACCCTACTCCACCATACACATCCCTAAGCTGAACCGGAGTCCATCACCAGGCTGTTTGTTTGGCCAAGTCGTGTCGCTGTATGAAACCCGACCTGGCACATCCATCACAGCGGGAGATGGAGAAATGGAGGGAGGGACAGATGGATGGAGGGACCTGTCCATCCGACCAGGACAGAGGGTCTGGGCTGAGGTTGGACCTGTGTGCTTCATGTTTAGGGAAGACGTGGCGTGTTATGAGAACAGGACTGCGGTTACAGGGGGCCTGTTTATTTAAAGAACTGGGGCTAGCTGACCCTAACCACAGTAATCAGAACCAACCCTACACGGCTGTTATGAAAACGTTGAGGTGTCGGCTATGGTCGGACCACGGACAATTACGGTGGGGCCCGGCAGATTAGTCCGTTACTGTAGACTGAGTCATTCTATCACAGAAACAGGGGTTAAGACAGCCACTTCTAACATCAACTTGCACCAAAAAGAGCGACATTTGGAGATCCTTTAGTATGTGACAATGGCTAAGTCTAGGGGAACAAACTAAAGGAAAATAAATGGCTAAAATTGACAGAATTATTTGTTATTTCATAAAGTGCTTTATCTAACCTAATGTGATTTTATCTAATACTTTCTAAACAACAAAAGAATTGATAAACTTCCCAAAGAAAAAGAATTCTGTTCATGTAATTGCTTAAAAACTTTTTTTTGTGACAGCCTGAGAAGCTGTTGTTTTTAGGGAGGGTTGATACCTGAATGTGCTGTAATGTTAATTTAACCAATGCCTTAAATGTTTTAAATTACTGTAAAGGTAAGGTAGGGTTGTGGGTAGAGCACTGGACCAGTAACAAGAATGTTTCTGGTTTGGATCCGAGTTGACAAAATAAATTTAACTGGTTGTGTTACGCTGAACAAGAACTTCAGTGGTTCTTGAACCTCTCCTGGGGACCTCCCACCATTCCATGTAATAGTTAGATCCCAGAGCGGGCACACCTAACTAATTATCAAGCCCTCGACTGTGTGATTCAGGTGAGCTAGATCAGAGCTACAACCAAATTGCGACACGGCTGGTGGTCCCCAGGAGATGTTTTGGGATCACTGTTAAATGACTATGATGTTAATGTCAAATGTAACTGTCAGTCACATAGGTTTAGGGTTGCCTGAGACTAATACTTGAATGACTTCACAGTGAACCATTTTCTCAATGAAGCCTCTGTGTCTTGTGTTTCTTCCTGTGTGAATGCTAGGAATGACAGAAGGGGTGTCTATTCCTATGTTATGGTTCAGATGTTGGGAAGTTTCAGAAGTGAATCCTGAAAAAAAGCCAGTACTGTGAAACATATATTAAATGATGAAAGACAGCGGGGGGGGGGGAGCTCGAGTGAGAGAGTGACAGATCTCCGTCTACAGAACTCCCGGTTGAAGTCTCCGTGTAAACACTTGGGTCGGCAGGAACCCGCTCACTTTATTCCTATGGAGTGAACGGGCTTTCCCCTCCCTTAACTTCACTGTGTGTGAGTAGAAGCCATTCATTTTCAACAATTTAGCTTGATTTAGTGGCTAACGTTTGAGGCAGAACTCACGGCGGGCTTTTCTGATTCAACTTCTGAGGAGTGTGCATTTAATGGTGGGAAAGTATGCGGGAGAGAAGGAAGAAACAGCCGTGACAGACAGTCACATCAGCAGGTAGTGATTGCAGGGGGAACAACAGAACAGGTCCGGGAATGAGAAAGACGCAAATCAGCAGGTAGGAGTAAAAGAAAAAGAAACGAAAGACAGAGAGAAAAACATACAGAGACAGAGGAGGACCGTGCAAGAGGGATGTTACCAGTTTCTTCAGCTGGTTGACGTCCTTTATTGCGGCGACGCTCGTGATTCCAGTAGCTCTGCCCACGGCACGCTCCTTCCCAGAGCCGACGGCGACAACAGACAAAGTAGCAACAGCACCAGCTTGTCTACATTCACACTGGACACAGAACAACATACAGTTGTCACTGCCATGAATTCACCCCATTACATTCTTGTTATTGTTTAATTATTTTAAGCTTCTCAGTAACTACCCACGAAAAATCCCAATTTTGCATATTTATAATTGTTTTATTTTACCAGGTAACATCAATTAGAAACCAATGTTCCCTGTAGCTATTTGAGCATAATTTAGGCCTATAAGAGCGCACTACCAACACGGACTAGAAAAGAAATCATAGAATTTTAATACAGAAATTACTTTATTACTTTCAACTGAACTTTTGAGAACCTGAAATTCATGATTTGGAACTTGCTTTGCAACACAATGGCCTCCCACTTCAGAAAATAAACTGCATTATAATTACAGCACAGAGAATTAAATAATGTAGACAGACAATCAAGCATGTCTTTAAAGTGCATCACTGCTTCTAAATTTGAACAGTATCTTAAGTACTTTACAGATATGTAACAAAAACAATAGTGTAAAATACACTACATGTAGCAATATTTGTATACCAACTTGACATTAGGTAAAAAAATTGCTATTTTTGACTCAACATTCTATGATAGAGTAAGACATTCTTGGCAGAACCAATTGTAGTAGTTAAATAAATCATTCATTTAATTTGCTTGGTTGTCAAATAATTTGGTAATCGTGTTCTATATCAAAGTAATTTGCTGCTTCCAGCTATTAGGGATAATGCATTACTTCAGTTTAATATATGTAGAATCCTGACTATCATATTTACAAGTCTGAATATTACACAGACACAACGTCTCCTCTTAAGAAACCAGAAAATACTATCTGCTAGTACAGGGTTAATAATGCAAGTGTTTAAAGGGAGTAGGAGACTACAGGTTCATACAAACTGATGGACGGACTGGCGAGCATGTTAAAACAGGGAATATCTCAGACACTGAACATTTTTGTACAAAACAAATATGTAAAACATCAACTTATTTTAAACATTAACGGCAGGTGTCTTTTGGTCATTTATGCTGGTATATTCCATATTTGGTGGACATCCGGCGTGAAGGCTCGTTCATAACAAGCAAGGCATTAAATTACATTGCGGTACCTTAACGCAAAAAGCGCAATCTATCTACAAAAACAACGCAACCAATTTTCCACATCTTCATAACCAGTGCCTCGTTCTGTTAGCGTCTTAGCAAGCCTCATGAGTCTCAAACTTTTATCTTGTAGGCTACTACAAATATTGAGCCGTCAAAGCTTTTGCGATCCCATTAACACATAGTCGGTGGTACATCAACTTCTGTTTATGTTTCTGTACGGAAATGCACCGCACAACCTGCCTTATCAGGTGTCACATCCAAATCTGTACAAGTGCGGTAGATTAGCTGCAGCGGCGCAAATTGTTTTCTATTGAAATTAATGGACTTCCGCTGGAATGCAAGAAATTTGCTATGCCTGGTGTGAATGAGTCTTGAGACCACAACTGAGACTTGATTGTTGGACGGTCTTCTTTGAAATGAATATGCTTCTGGTGTGGGTTGATGTGCACTGCAGAGGGAGAGCCTACCTGAATAATTGTTTGATTGGGTCTAATATGTTCCTGTAGTCCTGGTTGGCCAATTTCTAGAATCAGAAATGTAGCCTCCAAACATCCAACCAGGATTCAGTGAGAATCTTAGCGAAGCGAAACCCTGGTCAAAATCAGTGTCAGGGTTTCTTAACAAGTTATTCCTGTGCAATTAGGACCTCTGGAGATACCTTTTCAATAGTACAACCCTTTTCCGTTTTAGTTTGTACCACCCACCCACTGCCCTGAATAACCCCGCTGAGACCAATCTTAAACCCTCCTCTCGGCCTAACCGCATTCCCAGGGTCAATCCCAAACGCCACACTCTCCCCAACAGCACATTTTCACTACCCCGGTGAAAAGCAGCACACTAAGTAAGTTGTAGGTTGGCATTCAGGACGCAGGCCCGATGAAGGGAGGGCAAATGAGACAGCGAATGAGCTGCTACGAAGGCTCACAGGTGCGCCAGAGTTAGCCAGCAATCACAATCACACTTCAATCCCATTGGCAATCATTCAAGGGATGGAGACAATTGCACCATGTGAGACAGTAATGGAGGCCAGGCCCAGACAGCAAGCTGTCCAGCTGGCAATAAATAAGAGGAGGAGGAGGGAGAGTACAAGTGTCTTGGTTAGGGAGAACAAGGGCAGCGCATTTGGGACGAAACCTTCTGTCACACACAAACAGTAGGTGCCTGAGGAGCCAGTTGCCTGATTACTGATATGACCTCGCCAGGGGGGCCAACATCCCCGACCCGGGACCCCTAGGAGGGTCAGACCCACCGGAGAGCCAGGTTGACCCCAGCAGAGCCCCTCTAGGTTGTAAAACACGCTATTTCGGACAAAGACGTTCTGTTCTGGCACAGCGCAGCACTTCAGACTCAGGTTCTTCTCCACTGTTGTGTCAAGCCCATTTCGTTGCAGTGCTCACGCGAAAGCTCAAATTGACAGCTGTACGGGTCAGACAGTTTGGGGAGTGGGTGTAGAGGGTCAGTAGGACGATGAGGTCTGGAGTCATGCTGGGGGGGTAGTGTGTGTGTGTGTGTGTGTGTGTGTGTGTGTGTGTCTTCTGTGTTTTTATGCAGACATACATACGGGTTAATTTAGATCATGAACAACGTGCGTGTAAAATCGCTAACCTTGCGGGTTAGCATCACATTAGGTACCTGTATGGTCTCAGCCAGACGGTTGTAGTACTCCTTGATATCCATGACTGGACCGATTTCAGGGCTGCAGAACTCCAGGGCTTCTCTCCCCGCTGCAGCCTGATCGTCTGCAGGCACCAGCATGCTCTGAACTGTCTGCAGGGGCTCACACATGCAACATTAACAGACCGTGTGTGTGTGTGTGTGTGTGTGTGTGTGTGTGTGTGTGTGTGTGTGTCTGCATTTCTGTTGCTCATCAATCTCAACTCAAATCTCTACGGACAAACGCACATTTCCCGTTTCAATTTTCTTTTTTTAAACGGGCACAAAAAAAGCAAAACAATAAATCTTAGAGGGAAAAACACACAAACCCGCAAGTGCTTCCAAGCAAGTCTTCAGTCCGCTTCGTTCCCACAACTACATTATCAACCTCCGACGCATCACAGCTGAATGAAGTGTTGGAGTAAAACCCAGAGAAGGCTGACCCTCGTTTCTGGTTCCCTCGATGGGAGAAACAATACGGCGGCCGATTCATGTGGGAAATATGAGGTGTTTGGAAAGGCCTGATATTAATAGCAGTTAATAAAGGAGAGGGGGACTTCTGTTTTCGTATGGGATTCAGCCGGTGCCGTGAGTTATCCTTAGCAGGGAGGTTGTCGGGCGGGTCCCTGAGGGAGTGTGTTCGACGTAGCGGCCTGGGCTTCACAGGAGAACGGAGTGATTGAACGGCTTTGCCTGCTTTCTCTCTCGCCACTCTTACCCTTTCTTTGCTCCCTCTCGTCCTCCTGTTCTCCCACTGATTCGCTTGCACGGCTCTGCCATCCTTTCTCTCATTCTCTCTCCATCTCCCAGTCTCTTCACCCCTCCCTCAGCCTCTCTCACTATCCCAGGATCTGAGAACAGGATGTGTCTGTCAGAAGCTGGTGAGATGGGGAACGGATGGCGTGTGTGTCGGCGTGTGTGTGCGCCCGCGCGCATACATGCATGGATAGAAAAATGTCTGTGTTCAAGTGCATAGTTAAGCAATAAGGTTCGAGGGTATGTGGTATAAGGTATAACGCAACAGGGATACAGCAGACCACGTATTAACAAACCAAATGTGTCAGACTATTTTACTTCACCTCATATACAATTGCTTTAAACCAATCACCATTCAGCACTAGTCACCTGAAGCCAATTCCCAATAACCACCCCTAAATAAAAGCAAATACTCCATACTCTAACAGTATGGAGTTGTATTGAACTAGATGAGTTGTACTGCTGTCATTCAAAAGTGCTGGAAAGCAGTAAAAAGTATTTCCCAAATAAATTGAGTTTACCGCACCACACCGCATACCGCTCCACACCGCATACCGCTCCACACCGCATACCGCTCCACACCGCATACCGCTCCACACCGCATACCGCTCCACACCGCATACCGCACCGCATACCACACCACGCACCGCACCGCATACCGCACCGTACACCGCACCACACCGCGCACCGCACCGTATACCGCACCTCACCGCATACCGCGCACCTCACCGCATACCGCGCACCGCACCGTATACCGCGCACCGCACCGTATACCGCGCACCGCACCGTATACCGCGCACCGCACCGTATACCGCGCACCGCACCGTATACCGCGCACCGCACCGTATACCGCACCGCACCGTATACCGCACCGCACCGTATACCGCACCGCACCGTATACCGCACC
>JACXGJ010005511.1:17931-38867 GCA_016801105.1 Esox niger | reverse complement strand
GTGTGTGGAAGTGAGTGTGTGGAAGTGGGTGTTTGGAAGTGAGTGTGTGGAAGTGAGTGTGTGGAAGTGGGTGTTTGGAAGTGGGTGTGTGGAAGTGAGTGTGTGGAAGTGAGTGTGTGGAAGTGGGTGTGTGGAAGTGAAGTGTGTGGAAGTGAGTGTGTGGAAGTGAGTGTGTGAAAGTGGGTGTTACACATGGGCTGTGAATGAGGGGAGTCTTGCCCCCTTACTAAGTAAAGCACTTTCGTTGCCTGGAAAGTCAATTATTATTATTCCGTTACAGACAACAAAAAAGCCATTGAGGATGTTCTTTCACTGCTTTCACATTTTGTATGTATCTGGTGTCTCTGTCTGTATGGCGACCTGTGTCCTGGGTGATGTGCAGTGTTCATTAATTGGCTGGTCTAAGATCAAACTCAACAATTCATTGATGCAGTGTCGTTCTAACGATCCTGTGTTGAGTCACCCACCAGAAATGAGTGAACATGATCAGTCACCCAACCTGACAGAAACAGTGAAATGCATCCACACTTGCTATCGACTGCAAGTGATATTTCATAGTGACTCTGGATGAAATCTTCTGCTAATATCTGCTAATATCTAACTTACCGAACTGTAAAAAAAGTATATCGCATAGTCTATTTCATGAGGATGATTTAATGAGATGTTTTCTGAACCCTTTTTTCAATCAGTAATGGTTGTTTAGTCTTATAATCAGACAGAATCAAATGAGGCACCAACCAGCATGTAACGCAATTACACTCTGATTAACGTGTGGTTTACTGTTCACTGACATTTATGCTCAGAGTAAAGACTAACTACTTTTCCACTCTGACGACAGTGGTTAATTTTCCATGTGTGATTCTTCTCAGTCCATTGAGAATTGATTCCAGTCATATTTGGTGACTCCAAATGTCTCCAATATGATGCTGTAGCGATGCACGCGGAAATACGACCCAGTCTCATGGGGGAAAGAAAAAAGAACACAGATGATGAATGACATCATAAGCCATGGATCTGGTTGTGGTTTAATGTGTGGAGTTAGTATAGTCTACAGTGGTTCTGGGAAGAATTCAACTACCATTCCCTTTCTCCACATTGTGTTGTGTCATGAATATAGAAGAAAATTAGAGGTTCCAAAGTCTGTCAATTTCACAATGAGGGAGCCCACTGTTCTCCTGGAAACTTTCAATGTTTTCTAAAAAACAAACAAAAAAGCAAATGATATCCTTCACCAGATGTAGGCTTTCACTCAATACTATCGCGTCATATATAGAGAATGAATTTGACGTCATGGCTGGGTTTTGCTCTGACAGACACACAGGCAGGTGTGTGCTCTAAATCATGTCCAATCAATTGAATTAGTCACAGGTGGAATCGAATCAAGTTCTAGGGCACAACTCAAGGCTGATCCCGTGACACATCATGTATCTGAGCACAACTTGGTCAAAG
The DNA here is from genome assembly GCA_016801105.1 of Esox niger. NCBI lineage: Eukaryota > Metazoa > Chordata > Actinopteri > Esociformes > Esocidae > Esox > Esox niger. The sequence continues at coordinate 37,418 of JACXGJ010005511.1, read as the reverse complement.
TTAAAGGTCTGAATAATAACATGGAGTGAAAACATTATGAAATCACCTGACTATATATTAACATCAAGGACCTAATAAGGAGTAGGACACACTTGCCATCAGAACAGCTTCAGTCCTTCTTGGAATGCTGTTATACAAGTCCTGAACTGTTGAATATTACACGATTCTTAAAAGAATGACTCCAGTTCTTTGGGGGATGAAGGAGGTTGAACACTTTGCAATCTGCGTTGCAGAACTTCCCATGAAGGTTCAGTGATATTTGGAGAGGCAATTGAAGGCGTCTGACGTCATGCTGGAGTTGATAAAACCACTCTGGAATATGTTTAGCAGTGTGAATGGAGGCCTTATCATCCTGGAATATTTCCAGATCATGTGGGACAGTGTTTGCTCCATACGATGCATCTGGTCCTGTGAAATGGCCTCGTATCTCTTGGCCGTTATTGGACCATGTGGAGCAATCATCTGACCCAATGACTCCCACAAGATGGCTGCTGATACCATTCCAGGTCTTCCAACGTGTTTAAAAGCTGAAGTCCTCCTTTGGCTTGCTCCAAACGTAAAGCCGCCCGGATGTGGGAAACAGGGGGGAAGATGTCTCCTCTGGCATCAGAACATTTATCCATTGCTCCGCGGTCCAAGATTTGTGCCCTTACGCATCTCCGTGCATTGGCCTGGGATACAAGCAGTTTTCGAAGGCCAGCCCTGAGATAAATGTCAGCTTTGTGAAACACAACTTGTTGAAACTGGGACTCAGAAGTGCTTATTAAATTCTGTGGGTCAGCTTGGACTTGGGACCACTGTTCCTATTTGACGATGCAGTTTGTTTGGCATGGCACATGCTGACGTTGTTGAGTTTCTCCTTCACACGTTTTGTGACTAAATGTATTATTCTGATGCTGCCTCTTGGGCCTCTTTGGAACTGTTTGTTGCCTGATGCCGCTTAGAAAACTCAAATAATAATATAAAGTGCTAATTGCCAGACCTCTTTAATAGCTGGCACGTACAAATTGGCAATCAGCCACATATGACCTCTGCACAATCATTTGTATTTGGTTCATTCAAAATAACAGTCCTGTTCCACATGGTGTTTCTGTTATTTTGTCGACCCCTTGTATATAGAGAACTGTATGAGAATTATGTTATACTGTTCAAGACTGATGGCAACATTTGTTTTAATCAATAATACATTAAATCCATAACGCAAAAAGATTTGGAGAAAGTGAAGGGGTCAGAATACTTTGAAAAGGCCCTGTATGTAATTAATGTCATGTTGTCGTGTAGGAACTGATGACACCTCTTGGTAATCTTTGTAAAGCAATGTTTACATTTTGATAGATAAAATGCTGTCAGTCTGTGCTCCATTGAGATTGTACCCTTACAGTGCACCTTTGAAGTATTTCAGCCAGCCTGAGGTAAAACAGTAAACAACTTCACTTTTTTACTTCACATGAAGAAAGCCCTTTTATTTAGTTCAAGCCTCAGGCATGCTCTGAACCTAGGTTATGCGTGTGGCACACTCCTGAAAGTGCTCGTCAAATATGTGTTGTCAGCAAACAGAGTACACTAATACGTTTAGTTTGGGATGAACACCTAATGCTGTATCTCATATGTAGCAATGTATATTTTCCAACATAATCGTATACATGCATTAATTAACGCTTTGCTAGTAACCTTCACGAGGTAGGGTTACTGTCAATTATCCCTGGACTTGGCCCAAGCGCAAATCATAGGTTAGTAAAAGCTTTTTATGCTTTCATTATTGATGACCGGAAAATATTCTCACATTACATCAGTCATAAGTCCCACAGAAACACAGTACACCACATAGAGAAGGTCATCTTCAGGCACACCTGCACATGCCATTCGTACAGAACAAAATATGGGATTTTTATTTTATAAAAATGATGTTGCAAAATGCACCACAAAGGCATATGGGCCCAATTCAAAAGGTTTCAAACTATTCCATGCAGACAACACAACTGGTCTGTTTCGCCTCAGGAACAGAAGCTGGTGTTTATAATTCAGTGTGTGCCTGCACACCAACCTTTGGCACATTTCCGAACAATTTCCTTGCTTCCTGTAAAATGAATATGCATTACTGTTGCAGTGAATCCATTTGCAAGACAGAACAATAATTATGAGAAAGTACTTTAAAAAAAGCCAATTAATCTTATGTAAAACGGCTGCTCAATGTGGCTAATTAGATGCCATTTTAATAAGCGGGTGTGTTGTACCGACATGGCATCATTAGAAAGCGTTATCCTGGCACATTCCGTAATAATGGATGCATTTCTCAATATGTTGCATTCAATTGTAAAACATTTGTAAACCAATTCATGCTTATGTCAATATATTGCATTAAATAGAATATGTCACAGGACTGACGCTTCGGTCACGTCATGACATTCAGTTGGAAAACTCAATAAATGTACATTGAGAGTTAAGTAATATAGCAGACACTGTGGTAGACACTCCTGGCATTTATGCTACTTGACGCTTTGGTCAATGCATTCCTTTCATGACAGGTTTGACACATTTCTCTATATGTTAAAGTCAATGTGAAAAGAACAACGAATTGGGTTAAGGTAAACAGAAAAGGGTTGAGGTAAAGTCATTTGTTAGGTCTTATGAGGACATACCTCCAAATCGTCACACCTCATAGGAGGTCTAAAAATGGTTTTCTTCAGATGCTTTTTGATTGGACTACTACATGTACTAATTCATTTCCAGAAACCTCAGCTGAACGCGTCCTCAATGCTTGTTTACTGTTGTGTTCGCATGGTGTTTTCGGGCTAGATAAGAAATATTTTTGCAGAATGTTGTTCCATAGCGATACATAGCGTTGTTTGCAATATTGACCGGAATGGATGAAAATTGATGTTTATTTTGTACTGGGAGAAGTGTGATCTCTTCATAAGATTGAATAAGTGAAGCCAGCACAACTCCTCTTCTTAAAGAGACATTTAAGCCTGTCTACCTGTCAGATGTGATAAACATTTTGTTTACACACCGTGGCTGACAGTCCCTGATGGATCTAAATTAACAGTGGAGAAATCAATGATATTATTTGTTTCTCCTCCAATTTCTTAAACTGAATCAACGCTGCATACAGACAAAAATGAGATGAAGACCATAACATTGAAAAAGGGAGGATTATACACTATAATGTTAAGAAATATTTAAACTTCTGTTGGCTCAGAGAAACAGCAATGCCGGCACACACTCTGCAAGCATTTAACTGGAACAGCAGTCAGTCAGGTCTCCACCAGGGTTTATTAATGGGTTAAAGTGTATTTATTCAAGCATATTTCTGAAAAAGTTCACACAAATGGTCTACGAGATATCAGGAGACAGTGGCAGTTATGTGCAGTTACTTATGTTTATTGTGAGAAACTTCTGAAGCTCTGTCGAAGCAAATCATTTGATTGGGTGTTTTACACTGGCACTCCAATGCTTCAGAACACATTTCTTCAGTAAGGTTGCCAGGCCTAGCAGAGCATAGCCTGGTCTTAGAGACTAGAGCTAGGCAGACAGACTCAGCTCTTTGTTTATTTATGTGCGACAACATCGTGTCCAATGAAGCCAAAAGCTGAAAAAGGCTGTTGGAGTATAATGAGTGGATCTACTCACTTCCTGGTTGCATGAGCTCTGTGAAAAGAATTGGGCTGATTAGAATCAATGACTACACAACATTCATTGGCTCAAATTACTACGTAACTAATCTAGTAATATGACTGTATTGAATCACTTGAATTGAAATAAAAAGGTTAATACTACTGATGTTATTACACATTATCTTGCTCTACAAAGAAAATAAAACATTACACTTGAAAAAGTAATCTATAAGTATGTAGTGTGATTACAATTTACCACTACTAGTGATTTAACATAATACAGGTTTTGAGTAATAAGCTAGGATTTGGTAAAGACAATTTTAACAAAACACATAACCTGTAAAAACAACTGTCTGTTGTGAATTCTTCTTCTGTCCAAATGCAGTGATCAACTCAGGCATTTGAAAATAGTGACACATTATGGTAACATGCCACCTATTGTGGTTTGAATCATAAAATGCTAATTAGACAGGATACATAGATGAATGTGGAGGATGAATGAAGCCACAGGAACCTGAACCTGAACACAGGGCACATTTATACTTTAACGTGAACACAGGGCACTTTTATACTTTAACCTGAACACAGGGCACTTTTATACTTTAACCTGAACACAGGGCACTCGTATACTTTAACCTGAACACAGGGCACTTTTATACTTTAACCTGAACACAGGGCACTTGTATACTTTAACCTGAACAAAGGGCACTCATATACTTTAACCTGAACCCAGGGCACTTGCATTCTTTAACCTGAACAAAGTCCACTCGTATACTTCAACCTGAACAAAGAGCACTCATATACTTTAACCTGAACACAGAGCACTCATATACTTTAAGCATGACCGTGTGGAAGGGTGATCTGCTAGTTCAATCATGGTCTGCTGGAGGGCAGTAAGTGATGGTTTTATATGGAAGAATGGCTGTCGTTTAGAGTATGTATTACACCTTAGTATTAAAGATAATGACTTTTAACATTATAAATGTACAACATTTTAAAAAGGCATGACCACTACCAATAGACATCCCTCAAAAACGTAAACCACCTGCAAAACAATTCTAATTCCAAAAGAAATACAACTCACTATGCATTTGCACCGCAAGAGAATCCAAAAGGCTTGTTCCCGAACTGGACCAGAGCAGTGCCTAGTGAAGCACCATGAATCAGTACTTCTTTATGACTCACTGGATAGTAATAGTTGTTCATCCAGAGGGATTTAATATGTTAGAAGTTCGTTTGGCCTACTAGCTACAAATGTTTCACATGTTTATCACGTGGAACCAAATTAATTGCATACAGTATGATGCAGGTATGACCAATTGTTTTTACTTCATCAATTGGCACAGCGACAGTATATGGAACCAAAACATAGGCTTGACAGTCGGCCCCTCTGTTAAACACTTGAACTGGAGAACAAATGGTTTGGGGCTGCTACTGCTCTCTATGAACAACGTAGTGTGACTCAGCCTGGCCTCGCTGCAGTGCAGCTAGTTACGTAGAAATTAATTAAAGTCTTTGCCCCTGTTTGCCCTGAAACCATGAAAGAAAAGTGGGATTGTTTAGCTTGGAAGCAATTTTGTATATATTTACAACTTTTACAGCGTACCCAGCCTGAAAGCCAACCAACAACAAAGTTGATGCACTGTGGCAAAAAACCCTCCCTAACAGGGTCAAAACTTAGTAGGAAACCAGGTTTCTCCATGTGGTGCCATTATGAAGATGAGAAAAGTACAGTACATGACATTTGGGGCACGTAAATGTTTTTGCATGTTCAGATGACAAGGTCAGTAAAAGCATGTGGGCTGTGTCCAGGGTCTTTTACCAGAATCAGATACTATCCTTTACAGAGCCTACCAGAGGCTTACATTTTTGCATTTTACATTTGAGTAATTTAGCAGAGGCTCTTATCCAGAGCGACTTACAATAAGTGCATTCCTCTTAAGATGTCTTGGAAAACCAACACCTGACAATCATAATAAGTACACTTTCCTTAATCGAAGGCATTGGTCAGTGCCAGAGAAATCTAAGTTGAGTGCATTTCCTTTTTTTTCTTTTTTCTGGTGTAGGGGGTGGGGGTATTGTATGTATATGTCTGTACTGTATGTAAATGTCTATACTGTATGTATATGTCTGTACTGTATGTAAATGTCTGTACTGTATGTATATGTCTATACTGTATGTATATGTCTGTATTGTATGTAAATGTCTGTACTGTATGTAAATGTCTGTACTGTATGTATATGTCTATACTGTATGTATATGTCTGTACTGTATGTATATGTCTATACTGTATGTATATGTCTGTACTGTATGTATATGTCTGTACTGTATGTAAATGTCTGTACTGTATGTATATGTCTATACTGTATGTACAGTGTATGTCTGTATTGTATGTACAGTGTATGTCTGTACTGTATGTACAGTGTATGTCGGTGCTGTGTGTACAGTATATGTCTGTACTGTATGTACAGTATATGTCTGTCCATTGGTGTGAATTACTTTCGGTCTGTCTTATCCTAATGATTGCTAATGTCTTGTCATAAGCATCTACCTGGTGACACTAATCTTCTTTCCAGTTAAATAAGTTTACTTAAATATGCATCAAGTGGTTTACACTCATATCCCACTGAAAATGATGTATTTACCGAAATGTCAACAATATTATAGTTTACTTTTCCCACTAAATGGCAAGTGTTCACATAAGAGGGATTTTTCAATTTACTTCGAATTTATTGTATTGTACGTCTTCTTCAGGCGGTGTCATCTTTGTGACATGTTTGACCATTTAATGAAATGCAATTAACTATGCTTCACATGATTGACTGTCATCTTCACCCATTGAATGGCATTTACTGCCAAAGTGAATGTAATCTAGTAACTAACACTTGGTTGACTTTTTTGTCTCTATGAATGGAATGCCACGACAAAAGCTTCCACTGGTTAAGGCTTAACTTTTTGCAAGGACAATACCAGGATGACATTTTGAGACTGTTTATAACAAAGCCATTTGGAAAACACTACAGTTCATTTATTGGATGACATGAAGATAACAGATTTGGTTAATAAAAAATGTCAAACAATGTTTTATCTGATAGAGAGAATAAAATAAATTAAACACAGTCAGTCGACAGCGAAATGCTTCTACACAACCCAGACAAATGCTCTAAGTGTTTGAAAAACAACAAAAGGTATTCGAACTCAGCTCTGATTGGATAGCTATTAAGAAACCATCATGAACTGAAGGTATCACATGGGCTTCTATGGGTGTGCTTCAGTTGCAATACATTTCCCAAAAGGTTATCTCCTTACAAGAACAGAAAGAAAAGTGTCCAAACTCTGAACTACTGAAAATGTCAGGCCTCAGTGGAAATGGTTGAGAGATGTTGAGAGATGGATCAAATTTTCAGCAGTAATCGGTAGCTTGTAAAAACAATGCTTTTCAGAAGAAAACAAATCTGCTTGTTATCGACTGGACGTTTTCCGACTGCGTCTCCGTCTGGTGTTTACTTATTCATCAAGGAAGGAGGCTGCTAGTTTTTGGACGCTGAGAACCAGCAGTTAACCCCTTCCTGCTACTGGACAAGACGGGCAGACCCCATTAAAGATGCATGCGGACCAGTGATTTGAGTTTAAAGTTCTCCAAGCTTTGTACCGGCCTCTTCAAATATTCATGCCCACCACTGAGCGTGCTGTCATCAGCACACCGAGTTAGGGTTTCCCCTTTTACTGATGCATCGCGAGGTGAGGCGTTGGCTCCAGAGTTACTTTGGGTATTCTTCAAAAAGTTTTCAGGGGGTTTTGGAAAATGTGCACATACTCGGCAGGCTGTAGAAGGCGTTCGTCCCACCATAGCAGAGCTTTGACTGGGCTAAGGGGGACCTGCACAAATGTAGCCGTGCGTTGCTAAGAGCCAGGACGAAGGTAGCGGCTAGCAGTGGAAGTACAGTAGCACAGTACCAGAAGCGATACTTCCATAAAGAGGGAGACGCTTACGACATGTGAAGCAGGACTGAACCCAAGGGATTTAACAAGTGGAGTTTTTCACTATTATTTAACCAGGCAACTAAATATTAATATCACATCTCAGTCTGAAAGACAACATGGCCAAAAGCTATTCGATTGCAAGATGACAGAACAAGGAAAATATAGCCTACGACAAGGTTCTGGCTCTAGCAACATTCTATCCAACGAGTGACCGTAATTTCACCAATAGGATTGGCGACTGTACACCCAATGAAGCTAACTAGCTACCCACTCAAGTGATGCTAGATTACTAGCTAGCATTCATTTATGGAGTTTTCGACTGTATGGGATGAGGACACCCCCAGCTAGCCTGTGTTGATTATGTTTGTTCAGACACTGTAACGTTTTTGATTTTCAGACAGTCTCAGATTTTTGGATTTTCAGTCACCTCAGGTACCAGGGGGGTAATTGCTAGGTTGTTCAGCCTGCTGTATTGGTTTTGATTGTCAGTAGATGGCCTACCAGTTGACATTTGATATATTGGCGTTTTTATCTGAACTGTAAAATAGTGCCTTCTGTGTTGTTGCCTAAGCTGACAATATATTTGAGTTATCTTAGTGCTGTTATGTCATATCATTCCTAACACATGCTTCTTACTGGTTACACAATCATTAGCCTTCAATTGTTTTGGACAAACAGCAGATTTTGAAGGAGCCTGTGAGAGCTGATCATTGAGGGTGATCATTAAATGTGCATTATTTCAGTGCTGTCATCGCTATTCATAAAATGTGTTTTATTCTTGGTTCTCTGTAATCTTTGTGATATATTTATATTTGGGTTTTATGAGAGCCAAGGCATTACAGTCTGCCTAATAATCCATCAAAAGGAGGCTAAAAATATCCGTGTTAAGCCCCTTCTCTATTCAATTCATTACATAAAAGAAAATATGACAAATGGAAGTCAAATCTCTGTGTAACAGGCTATAAGAGACTTACACAATTCCATCATTTGTCACCACTCTGTTCTATCTGTCCACACTGCCTCCTTCTGTTGACACAGACACAACTTGAGTTACCATGGCCCTCCAAAGGGATTACATTGTTTTCCTTGGTGTGATTGCTCTCATTTGACTGGCCACTGATGTCCAACTGAGGACCTCGACCCTCAATCTCAGCCTTTTGATACATTAGCAGTGATACTGAACGTGGACCTGGAGCACCGAGAGTCATCTCATTTTCCCCGTCTGCTTTGAACTTCTGGGCCGGCACCGTGGCAACCATTCAGCCGCCGTGTTGTATTTCTGTCTCGGAAATGCATGGCCAATTACGCCCCGTGTTCAGGACGCCGAGCGACGTTGGGCACAGAGCCTGCTCTTTCCCTCTGCGACTGAAACTGTGAAGCTCTTCCCAAATGAAAGAGGGGGAACAGATTCAGTGGAGATGTGGATGGGTGTTATCATTCACGGGACGCGTCGTTCCCCGGTGATGGGATTTACATCAGAGGAAAACAGACTGTAAACTATTGACGGCTCTGCCGTACTCTAAGTGAATAACTTAATGTCAAGGACGTCTGTGTACACAAACTCGTCCAGGCCTATGTATGCAAATGTACTTTTACTTGATACTTTTTCAATTACAGTTGAAAGTGAATGACTTTGTTTAGTTCAGTTGCCAGCATACAGTCAAAAATATTAATAACAACTAGGACACTGGTATGTTTTCTCTCCCAGTGTTGGGTACACGATGAAATCGTAAACAACAAAATCATGATCCACCTGACATTTCTCACTGGAGAAGTAACTGTGATAAGTCTAGACTGCCTTTGGCATTTGGAAGTTCGACGCTTTCGCCTTAGGGACGGGAAGAACTTGTGAGTTGGAAAAGAATGAGAGGAGAGGCTTTTTGCCTATGAGTGAGCAGACCTGGGTTCAAATTCTAATTGAACAATTTGTTCAAATACTGGCCATGATAGAACCAAAAAATACATTGTAACCCTTCAAACTCACCTGTGCGGCGCTCTGTGTAAAACAGACCAACGACCAATAGAAATGGACTGACTGACTTCTGATGAAACCTGCATCCAGTTCGGGCAATAAAGAAGTGGATCCCATATATCCGTCTCAGCCTCTTTGTGGGCAGTCTGCTTGGGACTGGCATTGGTTAACTTCCTCTATTTCATTTCACACGTCGCACAGCAGGGAGCCTCCTAAAATAGAAGACAATAACACGCATGGGGGGCTCCTCGAGGAGGCAGTGGAACACACCATATGGGTGAGGACACGGCACTCTCTCATCACAAGTTTACTCCTGTCTCCCCACAGTTTGATGCTGCCTTTGGCTCTGTGTAGAATCCAGGGGGTTGCGAGAGGTGGTTTTTAATACTCAATAAATAAAATACCTGAGACGATTTAGGTGACCAGTGGTGTGGCCGTATGCGAATGGGAAGGTAGTTATGGCTGCTTCTAGAGAGAAATAGCGGTAACAACGTTTCTACAGAGAGTGAGGAACTTTCTGTGTGTATTTCTGCCAGAATATCTGCAGGAGGTGTAGGTGTTTCCACTTCGCAAGGCAGAATCTCAGATGCACGGGTTATTACTTTTCATTACGTATCGTCATTATTTTTTAAGTGTTTTCTTTTCTGCAAAACATTATTTAATTGTAACTTTTTTTTTTAAATGTCCTTTCCTTTAGTCTCAAAGGGAAATGAAGGTTGGTTCCACAAAGACTACAGATAATTCTGTTATCAGCTTTTATTCTTCAAATTAATCACATTGCATTTTCCTCTCGTGCTTTCTCAATTGAGATTATGGTCTTTCTCTGTGAGATTAATAATTTACATGGCCGTTGCTATTAACTAGCCCTGCTACCCTTTCTCTTGGCTTGACCTTTATGCCATTAATTGTTCCAATGAGACAAATGCCAGTCCACACTTAGGTAATTGAATTATTTAGCTATGTTCTCCTTGACATCTGTTGTAATTCATTCTCTCTTCTTTTACGTACACCCCCCCTGACTTTAAATTAGATTTACATCTGGGCTTTGCGCTTAAGGCAGACAGAGAGAAATGGACATTGATCCATTTTCTGTGCCCCAATGCGCTTTTCCACCAAGCCACTCTAATGGATAGAAGATAGTCTCACTGTCTGGGAAAGAAAACACATTTATCGAGGCCTTGACACAGAAATACCAGAGATGATGCATGATTTGTGGTGATGCCTTGGTGATATTATACTGTCAGCCCCAAACGAAAGCATTTAGTTAGAGTCTGAGGGCTCTTGGCTGTAGGCTAACACATTTTCACAGACAATCACACCAACCAGAGACGTGATTGTAGTTAATGCCGCTTGTCACATCTCAGCTGCTCTGTCTCAGGGCCCGAGTCACAAATGGCACTATACTCCCTATCCAGTGCACTACGTTGTTTGCCCCCTCTGGTTTAAAGTGTTTCACTATATAGGATATTGGGAGCCTTTTCAGACAAAGCCAGAGTAACCCTGCTTAATGTGAGAGGGTCTCCGTGGTTTAAAGAGCATCAAGAATCAACCTGTCCCTCTGAGACAGAAAACCAACCCGGGGAAAAACGCTTGTGCTTGATGATGGAGAGCTAGCTTTTATCCAGCTTTAGCAGCCAACGCTTTGGAAAAATGACAGGCTTTGCTTTGAGACACTGTTGACCTTAAACAAAGACAACAATATGACCTGTGAGCCGTGATTCAATTGCATAAAGATAAAGGTCAGGATTGAGTTTTCGCGGCATGGCCTGTACAGTAAGGAAGCAGTATATAGTAGTAGTATAAACACACTGTGTGGTGCGATGATGCATTTCCAAGGGCCAGGACACAGCGTTTAGCTGTGGTTTATTGACAATATATCACAAACAAGATTCCTTCTTGCTCTTATAAACTGGTTTCCAACAGCAGTAAAACGTGATGTCATGTCATACCCATGGTCTCATGTACCACAGCAGTCAACCAATCAGCATTCAGGATCTATGTAACTCAGTTTATATGTACACATATGTAAAACTGCCTACCTAGTATTTCTCAAAAGCATGCTTGAGATAAATGCATTTTCCCATGGATCATAATAATGTCAACCTTGTGACAATTATTTAACTTTGGGGATCTTGACAGGTTTGACGGTAACAACATTGAGACCATATCTGGTGCTGACCACATCGTGTGAAATTCATGAAATTCCACAAAAAACAAGAGTTTCATCCAATTAAAATGTTCCTAACATTAATTGAGGGAACAGGGTTGACATAATGAGCTCAACCACTTCAGTCAAATATGCTAAAACAATTCTAAATCAAAATGAGAGAGACAAGACGTGCTTCCTTTCCCATCCTGCTGTCAAAAAGACCCGAACAACGTCACCTGCTGTGATTCATTTAACTTGGTTGAATAGGCAATATTTTAAAGAGGTATATTATCTGCATAGCAGAGATGACCTGAAAACAGGAACAGACATAAATGCATTACTGACATAAATACTAATTACTTTGCCACAGAGAGTACGGAGATTGAATACTGCCAACATTTTTGCATTCGCAGCATACAACTCATGAAATGTGAACCGTGATCCATTAATACACAACATACAATCCACACGTGTAAACCGTGATCCATAAATACACAACATACCCACACTTGTAAACCGTGATCCATAAATACACAACATACAATCCACACCTGTAAACCGTGACCCATAAATACACAAAACACACCCACACTTGTAAACCGTGATCCATAAATACACAGCATACAATCTACACGTGTAAACCGTGATCCCCCAAAAAACTATACAATCCACATGTGTAAACCGTGATCCATAAATACACAACATACAATCCACACGTGGAAACCGTGATCCATAAATACACAACATACAATCCACACGTGTAAACCATGATCCTTAAATACACAACATACAATCCACACGTGTAAACCGTGATCCATAAATATACTACATACAATCCACACGTGTAAACCGTGATCCATAAATACACTACATACAATCCACATGTGTAAACCGTGATCCATAAAAACACAACATACAATCCACACGTGTAAACCGTGATCCATAAATACACGACATACAATCCACACGTGTAAACCGTGATCCATAAATACACTACATACAATTCACATGTGTAAACCGTGATCCATAAATACACTACATACAATCCACACGTGTAAACCATGATCCATAAATACACAACATACAATCCACATGTGTAAACCATGATCCATAAATACACTACATACAACACACACATGTAAACAGTCATCCATAAATACATAGCAGCAAATCCATGATTTTAAACAATGTTTACTATATTCACAGCATTTATCTCACAAATGGTTAGTTGAAATTTCTAACGGCATTTATAAAACTGTGCGTAGAATTCACGTGAAAATGTTGTTTACGAGCCAAACACAAAAAGTGCATATGCACAAAAATATTGGGACCCACTCAATTAACGCCCAGACGTGCCCATAAATGGTCACTGAAACGCCCTGAATTAATATTAATCGATACTGACTCCATGACTGCAGTGACAGCATATCCCAACGGGAAACCTAAGAAAATTACTTTCACCGAGTGTGAAATTGAAGTTCTTGTAGGGGTGGTTGAACAACGAAAACATATATTGTTTGGTGGCCACAGTGAGGGCATTACAAATGACACAAAGGCATTAGAGTGGCAGCATGTTGCGAACGCTGGAAAAGCGGCAGGTTCAGAAGGTCGGACCATCCCAGAAATTAAAAAGAAGTGGTGTGACATTAAAGCGCAGGCCAAAAAGCCCATCGCATTACCCAGACAAAGTGTTTGTGCCACAGGGTGTGGAAAATGGACACCGGAGCTCAGCGACTTGCTGGTTTTATTCCATCTCTCCGAATTCTTCCATTCCCAAATCTGGGCCAAAGCAGACATTATGCGTCATTGCGCATTGAAATTCCATGCCTTTCTATACCCACCTATTTTATTGTCGAAGCTACCCAATATTCTCACACTTTCAGGTGTGGTCATTGCACTGATTGTTATTGACAATCACAGGGCCATCATCACACTGACAGTTATGCGCAACCTTCATGTGATTAATGACACTGTGCATTCATATCTGCCCGACTGAGGCAACAGCATCAGTTTGAACGGAATTTGTCCTCATGTTCGCCTTATTATTCGCGAGAGTTAATTTCATGACATGCAATAACTCTTGATTACAGACCCAGTTGAATATGATTCCCGATTCACCTGTACAAATATTTGAGGAATTACTTTTCATCGACAGATATCTACCTTTGTATTTATCGGAAATCATATTTTTTGTGTGCACTCCAGGGAACTCTTAATATGCAATATGTTAGAGGTTATATATTCACTTATTTTTCACAATGTTGTTAATTTGAAAGCTTTTCTCGAGTTTTGTCCTTCTGCCAACAGAGTCCCAGTTTTCTATTTCTAAATTCTTTGTGCGTACCCATGGTTCAAAGCATGCGTGGAGGACCGCACATTCTCACGTGTAGTTGTTTTTAAAAAATGCGTAAGAAATGTTCATAAATGAGGACCCAATAATCCACAACCATGCTTCACACTGGGGATGGTATTCTGTTCACTATAGGCCTTGTTGACCCCTCTTCAAACATAGTGCTTATGATTCTGACCATAAAGCTCTATTTTGGTCTTGTCACTCCAAATTACAGGTAGCCAGAAGCTGTGAGGTGTGTCAAGGTGTTGTTGGGCATATTGTAACCAGGCTTTTTTGTGGCATTGGCCCAGTAAAGTTTTTTTTCTGGCAACTCGACCATGCAACTCATTTTTGTTCAAGTATCGTTGTGTTGCGCACCTTGAAACAACCAAGCCATCTTTTTCCCAAGCAGCCTGTATTTCTCCTGGGGTTATCTGTGGGTTTTTCTGTGTATCCTGAATAATTCTCCTGGCAGTTTTGGCTGAATTCGTTCTTGGTTTACCTGGCCTTGGCTCGGAATCAAGAGTTTTCTACTTCTTAATAAGTGATTGAACAGGAACATATTTTTCCATCTTTATAAAGTTCCATTACCTTATTATGCAGGTTTTTTGACAGTTCTTTTCTGCTCCCCAAGGCTCAGTATCTAGCCTGCTCAGTGCATCCATGTGAGAGCTAACAACCTCATTGACTATTTATACACAGACACAAATTGCAATTTAAAATGCCACAGATGTGGGAAATTCACATTCAATTTTCACCTGTGTGTGTCACCTTGTGTGTCTGTAACAAGGCCAAACATTCAAGGGTATTTTGATCAGGGCCATGTGGGTTGTTTCTGTTATCATTCTGATTCATAAAGGAGACAAACCACTACAGTATGTGATAATAAATGGCTTTATATGATCACTATCCTAAAATAAAATACTGTTTCTTTGCACGATCATTCATATTTTCAAAATCAATGTAAAAATTTCACAATTTCTGACAAGGGTATGCAAAACCTTGTCAGAAAGGGTTAGCATACAAAACATAATAGGATTTCAACTATGCCTTTGTATAATGTGTGTTTATACGAATCACGGTTTATATTCATGGATTTGTTGCTGTATATTTACAGATTGCGGATTACATGTGTGGATTCTATGCTATGTACTCACGAATCATGGCTCACATTTATGAGTTGTATTCTGTGAATACAAACATTTTGACAGTATTCTATCTCAATAAGGGAGGGTATTCTGTGAAAGTTAGCAAAAATAGTAATCTACCAAAAGATTTCTAAAAAACTGCATACACCGAGAGGCCGGCTGGGAATCCTCATCGTACACTAAATGTTCCTCACCCCCGCTTAGGTTCAACCTCGATTGCCAGATTCTTACAATCTTACATTCATTGTGTTCATTTTGAGCGAGGGTTACTAACCTTCTTCTTATGGGGTCTTAATGGGGACAAACACCAGTTACTGTAGTTTCAAACCATACCGTTAAGATTTGCAAGGGACACAAAAGCCAGAGACCCACATTTTGTTAATGTAACTGAAGCCCAGACTTTTCATGTACCGTAAGTCTTAGGATAGACCTGAATGGACCTCTGAGCCGGCTCGCTGCGATTTCTGCCCAAGTACTTTAAAATGATTCAAATAATCCACACTTGGAAGATCAGCCAGTTATTTCAATCAGCTGTGTAGGTCTAGGGCAAAAACATAAATTCACACCCCTTGGGCTACTCAGGACCTAGTTTGGGAAAAGCTGGGACACAGCATGGGACTAAGCTAGGGGCCCTCTGTAGCCTCATGGGAAATTACACGTTTGTTGCACGTTCTGGTTTAGTGAAGACTTTGGTTAGCTGCCATTATTAATGCCTTACCCTGATGGGGCTAACCGGGCTGTGTCATGGGTCAAAGGTGACTAAGAAATAATGCCCTTTTCATCTGTAGAAAACATTAAATAACACGGCTTGTCAATGAGACCACCAGGTTAGTTACAGGGTACCAATTGCCACTGTTTTCCCCTCCCCAAAAGCCGTCTTAATAATGTCTGTTTTTATAATTTACCAGTACTCAGTTTTTGAACTGTTTCGTTATTCATTTACAGATCAGAGAATTGTCTGTTCTAGACAGTCAGCAGCTAAAGACACGGAAACTTTATCAGTGCTTGCCCATCCCTGAGGAATAAACCTAGTGCTGCTGTGATGGAGAGTCAGAGCCAGGATCCAACACTCAGCCCCACACAGAGCCTGATTCCCTTCCTCTGAGCCATAAAGACCCACACTGACTGCCAGTTGTAATTCTCTTAGAGATTGGAGCTGACAATCTTTGGCTTGCCAGACAGTAAATCATGTTTATCTGTCAAGAAGAGAGGGCCCCCCTATCCGGACCACTCTCACATGGCCGCGCGGAAGCTCCCCGGGTGGACAAAGTCTTAGAGAACCAGGAGATGAAGGCGAGCCTGATAGCACTGAGTGCTGCCATCAATGCACTCAAGTTGAATGAAGCAAGGTCAGTTTCAGACGTGTCCTTTTTCTGAATAAACAATTCCACCATGTGCCCAGGACAACATTCAGACAGCGTTATGAAAAGAATAATTCTCTTCACAGTCCACATCTTAACAACTTAAATTGCCATTTAGCATTCTGAAATAAAGTGTTTGCTATGTAATAAAATGACAGACCCTAAGGATGCAGTACATTTTTGATGTTTTGCCTCAGGCTTTTTTAGCACGGCGCTTGGTTGATAGACTGTGTTCAAAGTCCAACCTCTGGTCAATACCTTCAAAACAGCTAATGGCCCACAGCCCCCGAAATCTTCAATTTTCAGGTACCAATGGGAAACCTCCACATAAAACCAGGCAGTGTTCATAAAGCTCCAAAGAACAGGTCAGCGACCAGCGTTTCTGGTAAAGTGGCTTACATGCAGCTTGTCCGTGTAGCAACAAATAACACAGAGGGATCATGTGGAGTTAAGAGTGGCCTGGGATGGACAAATGTGACACCCAGTGGAGAGCCAAGATGGCAGAAGCCGGAGACCTGCAGCCAAGTTCTGGCCGCGGGAGCCTCGGCTGGCTGGCCGAGTGGAGAGGGGGAACAATGTGAAGCTCAGGCTGGGCAGATGGTGGTCGATAATGATGGGCAGAAGGTTCAGGGTTAAGAGCATTCCTACTGCTATGGGACTGAATGGAACTTAGAGCAAAAGCTCAAGGCCAGAAACAAAGAGAGAAAAATAATGGCTGTAGTAGTGGCAATGAAAAGAAAGAGACAAATAAAACTATAGGAAGGTGCAGTGTGTGATTTTTTTTCTTCAGGAAACGACCAACGGTGAAGATAAATTAGCGTAGTCAGTTCAGCCGAAATCCCGAGTGGTAATTGGCTAGCGATGCAATCAGCTGATGTCGGCTCACTCCTATCACAATTCTCAAATTTCATACCTGTCTATTTAATCGTCAGGTGACCCAATCAGTGTAATGCTTATGGTCGTACCCGCCAGCCCTGCCTCGGCCTCCACCGTTTGGCTCTGTTTGCTCTTCATGGGGGGATCGGTACTGCTCATTGCCTGTGGGGACTGATATTAATGGCATACGGTCTTGATAGCATTACTGGTAGTATCATATTCATGACTGTGTGATGGCAGTGAGTCACCCCAGAGGAGCAGAATCTAACGCCAAGACATAGTTTGTACATTGCTGTTCAAAGTTGTCCAACAAATGTTTTACATAATATGTGGTTCTTTCTGTCAGGACTTGAAAGCCCTACGATTCTCTCACTAAAGGTATTTGATGCACATGTATGAATATTTCTATGTGCCTAACGTTTGGACTGTAAACTATGTCACAAAGTAATGTACTCGGCACAGGAACTCGGCACACGTAATGCTCTATAAAACACTGGGATGTAGAGAAAAGCAACAAATATAAATAAATGCCCTGTCAAACACAATTCAGGAAGCATAATTGATTTTGCCATATAAAATACAAATTTTATGTGATGAATTCAGGTCAGAATTGTACCTTTTCTTTGCCGAGACACAAGAGCCCATCATGATGCATGTGCTACAAGACATGACGGAAATGCCCTCATTACTGTTCTTTTACTAAGTAGGTCTACATTCATGAGCTATTTCTCTCAGTGTCTTTTTTTATTTTATTAACCTTATTAAAAAGGAAATATTTTAAGAACAAGTTATTTTTAACAATTACGGCCTGTTTATTATACACATGAAAAAGCACGAACCCTCCTACCCAGTTAGTGCCAATCTGATTAAGACTGAAAAGATGGCGATCATGTTGGTCAGAAACCCTGGCAATTAATTAAAGAACCAGAAATGACTGGACAAATTATAAATGATCATAGAAAACGTGTCGCTGGCTCAGATACAGCCACTTACAGACTGATTAGATACAGCTCGGACCAGACTTGATTTGGCCCAAACATGGATGGGATTTGAATGGACAGGTGCATTGGTTTTGGTTACAGAGAAAATGTGAAAAGGATAAATGGCTTTGGACTCTACACCTATATAGTAAAAGGTGTGCTATTTGGTGTAATGTCAGGGTCTCGGTTATTTTGAAAAACCGCTGGTGTATTTCTGACAGCAACTCCATCGATTCTGTGTGGTAGCCCCTAGCTGCTTGGTAGAGACCTCAGAAAAGGTAAGATTGTGACCCTGTGACCCAAATACGGTTTGTTTTCTACAAGAGTTGATTTTTATTTGAGTTGTATTTCACCAAGATGTATGGAGCCATGCAGTGTGGGGGAGTGGTGCAGAACATTGTGTAGTAGCGCTCACTCAACAATGGGGAAACATTTTGGCTGGAGGGCCATTTTGGAATATTGAAATATCTTTTTTTCCCAACATGACATATTTGTCACAATTGATTTACGGTCCAGAAAAGGGTGTTTGTTCTTGTTTTATATGTACAGGTCCATTATGATTGCAACATACTAGTCCAACCTAGTTCTGAATGTTCAAGGTGGGCCTGTAGACTGGCCGTCCAACATTACATCAGAGAAGTTTAGGCCCAAAGACATTTGGGAAATGTGCCATTGTCCCCCTTTAAACTGCCGCCTTGACCTTGCTGCCATTACCAGCAGCACAAATGCTGACATTAATGCATAATTAACGAGCTACAAATGAGCTTATGCTAATACAGTTGCCTGTAACAAGTGACAGGAGGGAGCGTAGCACCTCTGGTTATGCCGGTCTGGTGGCGGGGCAGGGGGTCAGGAGTGAAGAGGAGCATGCTGGGATTGCAAACTCAGCGGGGAAGGACGAGGCAGTTCTTTCCCCAGCAGATAATTGGGAGACAGAACAGCTGAACTGTCGTATCGGGGATAGCAGTGGAACCCGGGGAAGAACAATAGATGTGAGCATAGGTGGTGGGGGGGGTACTGTTATGGGCTGCTATCATTAACGAGGTAATTGGATCTCTTCGAGTTAAATAT
>JACXGJ010005511.1:0-17831 GCA_016801105.1 Esox niger | reverse complement strand
GAAGCCAGAATAAAATGAAGTAATGACAGCAGGCATAATCGTCAGGATTATACTTCCTGTTTGTGTTGACGGAGAAATGTGGCACTTTTCGCATTAATATTTTGATTAGATTTATTTTTCATGTTGACAGACAAAAGTGTTTTATTACCTTCCTGTGCTAATTCCCCACAAAATAGCAACATCTTACATTTAATTTGAGACATTCTGATTAGACCTCATATTCGTGTGAAGAGAAATGTGTGCTTTATTAGTTTTCTGTCTCTTTCTGCCTCATCAGGTCGTGACAGTTGACAAGCCCCACTGACTTTTTCATTAACATCTCATTTCTCATCAGCAAAGTGTTAGCGACGCTAGCGTGCTACGCAGGAAATGAGCATTCATATCAATATTCGGGAAGGCATCCTACACGCAACGCATTTCAAACAGGCCGCTGCAGACACAGCCATGTTGTCCCAAGGGCTACACTATTGATCACCCGGGCATTATCATTATTGATCTGGAAATGAATCAAGGGGATCAGAACCAGTCACTGCTTAACTCTGGCTATTCTCACGAACAATCAGAGTCTCGGGAATGTCACAAGGAGAGACGGAGCAGACTGGTTACCTCCGTCTGCTCACACCAACGATCCCTTTTGCTCTTGTAATGGCCAAGCCTTTGTCGGCCCAAAACACCTTTAGAACACACAGACTTATTGAGAGATGAAATTGCATTTAGTGCAGTTCTCCGTTGATTTTTCCCTCAGGGATGAATAAGTCAAACTTAACAAGTGTTTGGGGTGGCTCTTGATTGTAACACCGGAATCGTATTTCCACACGTGTCAGGAACAATTCCGGTCACACAGAGATCTATTTGTTGTGATCTTTTCATTAGGGCAGGTCGGTCTAGCCTTTGAAAATCCCTACTCCATTTCATCACGGAGACTAGAAGGGAAAATAAAACAGGGAACTGCCTGAACTCTGAGGGCTCAATGAGGGGTTATCCTATTGCACTCCTGCTTGTTTCTCCTGCTTGTTTCTCCTGTTTGTGGGCCATCAGGCTAAGGTTAATGGTTTTGCTCGAGCCTGAAGTAAATGTATTTTGAACTCGTCCTTGTACTGTTGCGGGACCAGAATGGATGATTATCTCATTTATGTCACATCTCCAGTGACAAACGACTCTCCGGCATCACTCCCAAGTCGACAGCGACATTTACCTTCAACATAAAAAGTGTGTCATAATGATGACGATGACACTGAGCACACTGAACCTCTACTTCACCATCTGCACGGAAGCTCCAATTTATGAGGCCTGGGATCACGTCAGTTTTCCAGACATTCCAAATGTATGACGACACACAGGGTGTCCTCGCAGTTCTGACACAGGTTGCCATGGCAACCCGGGGGAGCAGCGCTAAGCAACAGGACGCCCTACCAGGTTGCAGACAATAAAGCCTCTGGTTGACAGACATCACAGTCAGCTGGGGTCTCAAGGTCTTCCTGCTAGCAGCAACTATCTTCCAGGACTGGCCCCATGCAAAGACCTTTCACCAGCCATGTTGGCTCATTCATTACAGAGAACTAAGCTCTCAGCAATTCGCCAGACAACGGCGTCACATTTCTTCTCTTTCTTCTGACCCATTTGTACTCTTCCCTGTTTTCCTTCTTCTCTCTTCATCCCTGGCTTTGTGAGGGACAGTTCAGCTCCGATTAATCATTTTAAGCGAGTGGAATGGAGAGTCAAGCCCGGCGGTTGCCAGAGTTTCCGTTTCAGTGAGGCCGAGCTAATCAACCAGCTGACTGAAACTGCCTCACATTTCCATCCTTTATTGCTGCATAAGAACCGTCTATTAAACCAGGACATGGCTCCTCCAGGACCTCACTTTTGTCATCAAGTGCTAAATAATAATTGGTTTACCAAAGGTTAATTGCTCAATAGATACCGGGCTGTTGGAATTTAATTGTGCTGTTAAATGCCTCAGTCACGGCCCCTTTCTGTAATGGCTCCTTCGAATTCAAAGGAAATGGAAACGGCTATTTGGTTTCCAAACGGCCATTAAAAGTTGCAATCAGTTTGTTTAAAACAAGAAACGGTTGGAAATAAGTCAGAGGTGAATATTAATTCAGCTGACCAGCTGACCAGCATTTCAAAACCATAGGGAACATTTTGAAAACCTCACTCAGCTGACCAGCATTTCAAAACCATAGGGGACATTTTGAAACCCTCACCCAGTTGACCAGCTTTTCAAAACCATAGGAGGACATTTTGAAAACATCACTCAGCTGACCGGCATTTCAAAGCATAGGGGACATTTTGAAAACATCACTCAGCTGACCGGCATTTCAAAGCATAGGGGGACATTTTGAAAACCTTCACTCATGTTGTAATTATGAAACCTCTTGGATTCATCTTCCTCCTCTTCCTCCTCCTCCTCCGTCTGCTTATCTAGATCTACACAAGTCAACAATATCTACAGCATGGGGGAGTTGACGCTCCCTCGGCAGATAACAAGATTACAATAATATAAACCATCCACCTTGCACTGACTGTGGAGATGCGAAAAGATAAAATAGGTGAAGAGAATACATAACCAAATGTTTCTGGGAATGTGAATTGTGAGTGTTTACGGAGCAATATAAATTGTGTTTTCATCCCACAGCAATGCTGCCAGCCAGGGGAATAATTTAAAGGCATATTCTGCCTGTCAAGAGCAGAGCCTAATGGAGGGCTTTATAAATAATGAGGACAACATCCTGCCTGTTATCATCTTGTTTCAAAGTAAAGGCAGTAGGCAGGTGAGCCAGCAGAACATCAGACAAAAACACCGAGCACATACACATCCTATTTATAGGTTGATCAGATTTCAATGCCACACAAGCAAGGTGAATGGTAAAATGGCCACTGCTCCGTTTTAGGTCAAGTATGGCACAATTATCTTGTTTATGTGCCAACAATGTCCAGGCTCTGAAGGCCAATGTTCTCCAATTACAGACTGACCTTTTATCTTTATTGCTGAGTGATATATCCTGCTTGAGCGCAGGCGGGCTTAATCTATTCTATGTCTTGGATAGCAGTGACAGATTATTTCAGAGATAAAAATAGGAGACAGAGCATCCCACTATTAGTAAGTTGTTTACTTTCAGACTGTTGTAAGACAGTAGTGAGTTCACAAGAAATGCTAATGTTCATTCCCAATCACCGTCCGCGCCCTTCCTCTCAGACCTCCTGCTCCAATTTGCTTGACGCCATACAGTGTTCCTGTATAGGGGACATCCAAACACCACAATTCTCTGTGAATCAAGTCTCTAAAGTTTATTAAGGAAAGTTGTCTGACAAAAATACAACTTCATATTGTTACAATTAACATTTAATGAACTCAATTAACCAGAGGCCACAATGAGACACTTTCCTGTTTTGTAGTAGTGTTATGTTACAGGATTGCTGATTGACAATACGTTGCAGCAAAAAAAAAAAAACATTTGGAGAATTACACAACCAATGCATGTGTAGATGCATGATATGAATATCAGTGCTAATAATAGCGACTAGCTAGAAGGAGTAGTCAATCCTCCTGACTGCCGGTAATAACTGACAGATAGAAATGCGACTGTTATGAAACTGGAATGAAAGTCCTAGTTCAGTACTACTGCACACTGAACCAAAGCAAGATCATAGATTTGTAACAGAAACATTTGTTTTTCTACTGTGGTAATTTTGTGCTGGTATGTATGTGCTTGTTACATGGGAAAATAAAGGAAAGCTTTTCCTGTCGCCAGAAAAGACAAAAAATGTTGTTGCTTCGTTAAACCACAAGGGTCTTTGTCAATGGCATGATATTCTTTGTCATTGGTGTGATATTCTTTGTCAGTGGCGTGATATTCTATGTCAATGGCGTGATATTCTTTGTTAATAGCATTATATTCGTTGCTAGTTTCTGATGGTATAGTGGCATAGTCATTTCCCATTTTGTAGGGTTATTATAGCCCTCTTTACCACTAGTGGCTTGGTGCTCGAGGGACGCTGAGGAGGGGCACTTGAAAACAAGAGGGAGGACTAAATCATCACAGATGTTCCAAATCACTTCTGTCAAGTGCCTAAGCACTAACTATCTCCATTCCTAACACTTCCAATTCTTTTAATTGGAATGAATTCCTTTGGTAAAGAGTTAAAGCACACCTTCACAAAAGTTAAAGTGCAGAAATACCAAGAAGTGGCATAGCCACTGCCCGGACAACATCCAGGAACAAGTCTGTCAAGCCATTAGTACCATTTGAGGCCAAACATGTTGTTGAGGCAAATGAACCCTTAGAGAAAAACACGTTCCTCGAAAAATGTGCCCCACCGCCAGGTCTCTGTTGTGTTCGCGAGGAGACGCCACCACACAACACCTGACAGGGCGTAACAACAACAAATCACCGCCCCGGAAGAGCTGCCACACTCTGATCCTGACCCCTCAGCACTACATAAAGAACTACAAGTGCTTTCCATCTCCTCGCACTGCTCAACCTGTCAATCTGCCTATTCAAAGGTTTCCCTTTTCCCCGGGAAGGAAAGCTCATTTTCCTTCACCGTCAGCCAAGCCACAAAGTGTCACTTCAGTTTAGTTTCCATTGCCACCCTGCAGCATGAGCTCCCGTGGAGTGTTGCAGTTCAATCCGGTGGCTTGGACACGTTGTAAGTAACCTTTCCTCTACAGATACCGTCACCACATAAAAGTCCGTTGATTTGCTTCCATTTTCTTTACCATTACAATTATTAGCGCTGTAGGTAGCCTGGCTCTCATTCAAAACAAGCCAGCATTGTATTGACGTGTACTAATAGGCCCAGGTCTTAGCGGCTTGAATGTGTCGTGGCGTGAGTCCAAACTCCATTCTGTGAAATTAAAACTTGTACTAAAGGACCCGTCGTAATATCACAGGTTCAACAAAGCCCGGAAAAAAAGAGCCGCAAGATATACTGACACATTGCAGACGCCACACAGAGTTTGTTTGGTTCAGTGTTCCTTGCCAGTAATGGTCATATGCCTTAGATTCACTGGACGACAAAGCCTGGGCTTTGTACAAGAATCCCCCGCTCTTCAGCCCGACCGTCTGTCTGGGGGCATGGAGGAGGGGCTGGGTCTTAATACAGCCTGATGTCTGTCTCGTTTCCAATCTGCTCCTCTGCAGGCCTGTCTGTCTGACAGAGTAATGAGAGACCAGTTCTGCCACAGAGATTTCCTCCAAGACCACGGGATTACAAATTCACTGCAGCAGTCACTGGCTCCCAAGGAAAGCAGCCAACCTCCTTTTCTCAGCAAATCAATTCTAATTTTGTTCCTTCAGTCGATAACTTGCTCATGGCTCTGTTTCATTCTGGTTTATTTGCAAGGCTCTTTCATCCAGTGCTTCAGCCCTGCTGTGTAGTTAAAGTTGCTAATAGGCAGCAGGATCTAGACAGGGTATAGAGTGAACAGTGTGAAGAGGCTTGTTACTGGAACTGAAGGTAGACAGAACGTTCTGGGAAGGTCCATGGTTTGGTGACGCAAGCTCTTGATGTTCATGGTGACATCCAATCTACACAGTTTGGTTTGCCTGGTCCAGAACGTATAGTTCCAGAGGAGTGACGCTCAACCTCATCAAACCTTCCCAAAGTCCATAATCCACTGACAACCCAAGCTGAAAGTTTCTTCAAAGTGTAGTGGGCAGATTTATTATTATATTGCCGCCGCCGCTAAATGTGCTGGAAATATGGTAACATCATAGCATTCATTTGTCAGAGCAGTCTTTGTCTCGGATGAATACTGCTACTGATTTAACCACAACACATTTCTGTTTGCTCAATGTCAGACTCACATGCTCTCAGGTGTAACTTCCATGCGAACAGTAAAAAGACATGACAACTACAGGACCAGACCACACAGACTGTGAGCTCTGCATTGAAAACAAGACTGAACTGAGGACCCCATATTGCATGTAGAATAAACAAATGTGTGTAAAAACACTAAGGCATTTTCATCATATGTTACAAGACTTACGAGATGCTATATTGGTTGGGTTGCCTAATTATCAAATGTCTACTTATTGGAGCAGGTGTAAGTCTAAAAAAGCAGCAGGGCCATTATCTATAGAAGACATTTTTGCAGTAGTAAATACCACTATGAGGAGCCCTGCTGCATTCCCCTGCTGTTCTGCAAAAACCCCAAAATGTTCTGTCTCTGTATTTGCCCAAGCGTCAAAGTATCAGTGTCACTGAGTGAGAGAATGATGCTGTTATTGCAGCCAGGGAAAGAGCCAGGGGCGACATATTAAAGCAGGGTCACAGACTTGCTCTCTACAACGCTCCCTATTCTTGTATTCCATGTTGGATCCTGGGCATTGAAGAGCCACAAGAAAAAAACATCCTCTTTCATACTATTCATTTACTGGGGAGAAAACATCATTGCTTGCATAAACCCTTATGACTGTCTTTTTTGACTCATAAGGGCAGAGTGTAACCAACATGTAGGTACTTAAAAGGACTGCGGTACAAAATGGAGACATAGCAGATGTTTTAACCTGTAGTCCAACTGGCTCTGAAGGGTGCAATCGCTATAACTCCAAAAACAGCTCGCCATATTTCACATTCTCCGATTTAAGAAATAGCTAACAGCAATGAGCAAAAATCATAGCCCTTTGGGATTGTGATAGAATGCCTGAATGCTCAGAACAGCCACTGACCTTAATTAAACAGCCTAGTCAACTGTCCATGTAAGCAGAAACCAGAGTGATGCCTACATGTGCTCACTGCCACTCATGTTGTGACAAGGAAATGTGTAATTTATGTGATAACAATTGCCAAGGCCTTGATGGGCCCTGCGATGCTGGAGTGTCCCGGCACAAAACCTCTGTTGGGATCGTGAGCCGGTCTCCACTGGCTCTGTCTCTGCATTGTCGGATGCTTTGCTCCCTGGGAGTCTCGCTATGTTATCAGTGATCATCAAAGGCTCTGTCAAGAAAATGTGAAACTGGGGCTTCCAGAGACTGCCTGCTACGGTAGACATCCAAATGAGACCGGCTTATTAATTCTTCAAAAGCCACGCAGCTTCCTTGTCCCCAAGACTCATTTTGGTACATTTAAGGAGGATAAAAGCTCAGCCAAGCAGCCGTCCTCCCTCTTCCTCTCCCTCAAATACATCATACATAATGCAGACACACACATTCTGTTGATCTCAAGACAACACTTCTTCTTATTTTAAAATAGCTGTCATGTTCAGAAGTGTTTCGTGGAGAGTAAATTGACATTTTCAGGAACATTTCAGAAACAAATTCACGAGCCGAAGAAGCACACAGAACCCGGAGTGTTGGAATGCCACGTCTGACTTGTTTTTATCCAAATGTTAATGCTCCGTCCAAGAATGTTACAAGGCTGAATGTGAGACAGGCATTCACATGCAGGAAATGTGACTGTTTGAAATAAACTGAAGACAGGTGTTGATACGCGATGTGACATAAGCGGTGGTCCGTCTTCGGCTTTTGTCGGCTTAAAAATGGGCAATAATGAAGAAGAAAATTGGCAAATTCAACTCAGTATTACAAAAGTAAGCTGAGCAACAAAGAGCCGTGCAAACCAAAACTGGTTCTGTGAAGGTACCCAAAACGTTTAGTAGGTTGTGCAAAATGTCCACTGCCCAGTTGTGCATGATTCAATTACAGTGGACAAATAAAACATTTGTTTCATATTGCAAAATTATTCTCAATGAATTAGCAGCTGACAAAGCATACTACATCTGAAATTCATAAAGTAAATTATTTCTCAATAAATCAAAAAGGTCTTTTGCTTTGTTTGTTTTTTGGAAAATTGTCCAAGGTCACAAACCAGGAGAGTGAAGCAGTTGTTTTTCACAAATACAATTGAGCTCACATAACTATAAAATAGTTTATGTAACACTGAATGAGACAAGGACAAGGCCTTGCAATGAATGGAATATATTTCTTTATGCATATATATATATATATATATATATATATATATATATATATATATATATATATATATATATATATATATATTTTATATATATATATATATATATATATATTCCATTGCCAAGCATGAAATTGTACGGGTAACATCAAAGCCTTAATTATTGTAATTACCCTTGAATGTTCAAGTAGGGAGGCTCCTTGGATCCACCAGGAAGATGGGAATATTTTCATATTATAAACCAGTGGTTAAAATGCACATAATTTCAAAGACCCATAATTGTCGAATTCATGGTTATCAGGGGGTTTACTTCATTACAACTCAAGAGGCTTGATCTCCTCACGGTGACCATATTTCACCATAATTAATGTTTTTTTTTCCTCTCCTGTTTCTGCGATAGCTAATTGCACCCCCTTCCCCATGCGAAATAGCTGTGAGGTTATGTGAGCATGTTTTTTTATTTTTATCTATTAAAATCCCCTTACAGTGAAATAAAAACAAAGATGGAATAGAATTCAGAAGATTTTTTTATATGCTTTTATATGCATAACTTCCATATAGTTTAAACTAGGAATGGCTAAAGTTAGGTGAAATTTGAAATGACCATTTAATGAAACCCGAACAATAAACCTAACCGTAGAATTAAATTCCCATTCATGAAGCAGCGGCATAAGATCGAATTATCTTTGACTTTCAATTGCCAATTTAAAGGCTGCTTTATGTAATAAATGTGACTGATGGTTTTACATCAATTTGCAACAAAGACCTTCACATAATGACAAGAAGACAACATCCTAGAAAATGCTCATGGAAATCTAAACTGGGATCTAGTAATGTTTAACACGACGTTGCTGAAGCTCTCACTATCAAGTGCAATAACCCAACCAGACAAATGCAAAGATAGCCTTAGGCATGCTATCAGCTGTGTCACTTTCCCCACTGAGTACCTCAGGGCTGTCAGTGGAAACCCAAACTTCAGCAAGAAGTGCACTTTAAGTAGGGGGGGAAATGTTGACAGACATTCTTGGGTCTCCACCCTTGCTGGCACCTCAACTGGAAAATACAATTGTCTCCTTACCCAGAGAAATTTGTGTATTTCTATGACCTATACAAGACGCTGTACCCTCTCTCGCACAGCCGGAGAAGTCACAGCAGTTTGCCATAATTACTTTTTCAGATAGAAGTGTGAGAGAGGACATTTGCATTAGATCCTGGCCAGGGTCCCCGTGCTTGGGGGCATGCAGCTTTTAATGTCACCATAATATGGAAAGGTTACCACAGACAGCTTCACTGTATATCTCTGCAAGTTGCTGAATCAGGATTTCTGCAATAGACTTGACATTGATTTAGACAAAGTCTTTGCCAAAGTAACACTTTGAAAGGAGATGTGTTTGAGAGCTTTTCCATTTTCATACAACGCTGTTGTTTTTGTCACGTTGTGTTGTCAACAGAAAAATGATATGTATCCGTTGTACACAAGTCTAGAAGCATTTTTGTAGAACCCTAAAAAAATATATCAAGTGACTCAAAAATGGTAAAATGCATCTTTCTATATAACTTTCAGTAAAGCCATTTTCTTAGAACAAGCGGTCCACTTTCTACACTGAAGAAAGCCGCTGCTCCTCTCCATCTCCAACTCTTCAACACCATCTTTCCTTTCCAAGGCTGCATTTCCACACAACCTCCACCTCCACAGCTCGTCATTACACCTTCTCTTTCCATTTTCTCACGGATGATGGTGACATTTCAAAGTGTCTGATTCTTGCCTCGAGACAGAGTGAGAGCCAGAAGGTGTGTGTGTGTGTGTGTGTGTGTGTGTGTGTGTGTGTATGTGCATTAACGTGTGTTTATGTGCCCACACCTCTCCATCTCCAAACACACCCCCTCCTCACACGTCGTTTCCTCACAGCCCCTCTCTTCTCCACGCCTGGAGCCAGACCCTTGTGCTTGTCTACCTCAGAGAAGCTGCAGCTTGGCATACAGAGGAGTGGACTCTGTGCTCCGCTTGCCAATGTGCTCTTTTGATCAGCCGCCAGGTGATGACAGATGATCGACATTAATCTCAACCCCCTTGCCTCCCACCTTCCTCTCTCTCTGTCTCTCATTCTGTCCTTCTCTTTCTGCCTCCTCCCTGACAGAGGTCAGTGCGCTGAGCCCAAGGCTTGAAGAGAAACGATATCCCATAGGAGGCCATGGAAGTTGTTGTTTTCTTCTTCTCAACAGTTTTGAATAAACTTTGACTGATGCCTGCTGAGACATTTCCAACACACAGAAAACAAGACGGCGAGAAACCGGGTTGATCATTGTGCATTTTCAATCTCCACTCTACAATACTGGCTCCATGGAGTGCAGGTACAGATACTTTCCTCAGCTCCTTCTATGTGCATGGAGTGTTTTAACTTCCTCACACCCATCACAGAGGTTTCACTAGTGCATGGCCAGGCTGTTGTTGGGCCAAAAGCACCCAAGTTAAGCACCTGCAAGAAAGACAGTTGGGCTTGGAGATAGTTTGGAGTGTGAAACATTCAGTGCTGCACTGATGCTGCCGATGCAGGAACAACAGCAGTGACTCCCAGTGTTGCATCTTCACCCGGCGTCTGAGTGAACAAATAGGCTAGACTCTGTTCCCTGACACTTGACTCTGAGTGAACAAATAGGCTAGACTCTGTACCCTGACACTCGACTCTGAGTGAACAAATAGGCTAGACTCTGTTCCCTGACACTCGACTTTGAGTGAACAAATAGGCTAGACTCTGTTCCCCGACACTCGACTCTGAGTGAACAAATAGGCTAGACTCTGTACCCTGACACTCGACTCTGAGTGAACAAATAGGCTAGACTCTGTTCCCTGACACTCGACTCTGAGTGAACAAATAGGCTAGACTCTGTTCCCTGACACTCGACTCTGAGTGAACAAATAGGCTAGAATCTGTTCCCTGAGACTCAACTCTGAACAGTAGGCTCTTTTGAAGCATGACATCAGCTTTATTAATGGACAAAATGTCTGGGTTGTTGTAAAAAGCATCCGAGTTGCATGAAATACAAAAGCAATTAATTTGTAAAATGGTTGCAAAAAGTTGGTTGGTAAATTTGCTTCTTATTTATATGCAACCTCTAGGCCTAAAGTTGACACCTCAGCACTTTATCTTTTATCAGTGGGGTCTGATCATTTCATTTGTGATTTGTACACTACAGTATGGTGATTGTACTTACGCATGTTTCATCAGTCATCATACATTTATTGCTGAAGAACTGTGGATCGATTTTGTACCCACGGAAGCTGATGTTCACTGACATATTGCACAGTGCGAATGTGAGGTGTGTATAATACATTGCCATCAGCAAGGACCAAAAACAGGATGTCCTAAAATGTATCAGAGAGAGCTTGCAGAATGTCCTGGACGAAGGCCAGGTGGCCTTTGAAAGATAAACATGTATGTGATTTTAGTGACAGGAAGAGGCCAATGTAGAGAAAAAAAGGAACCGGATTTGGACATGATCTGTTCAATATGGTGGATGAGGTGTCATGGTTTGGGGATGTTTGGCTGCCATAGGCTGGCTCACCTCATCCATGATGTAACTGTCAACAGCAGAACACGCAGCACTGACTTCCTGTACCAGGGTATCCTCAATGTGAGTCTTCTCTCTCTCACTATCCTTTGTCCTGAACTCAAACAGCGTTCAGAAGCACTGCGTGAGAAACCACTGGAGAAAAGGCACTGTTGCAGAGTTGGAGGTGGTTTGGATTATCCATGATTAAAGCTGAAGAGAAGAGACTGCCAAACAGGATAATGTTTTGTATTATGCCGCTTTGGTAACTGGTGTCAGGCAGATCCCCTGGTTCTGTTAGAATTAATTGCAAAGCAAAAGGCTTCACAAATACAATACAAATTTGTGTTTGCAGAAGAAGAAAAAACATTCCAAACCAGATTCATAGTGACACTTGAAAGGTAAGTTGGGCCATTATCTATAGAAGACATTTTTGCAACAAACTGGGTGTCCTCGTTGCCAGATCAAATGGGAGTGAGAATAACAACCCAGGAGTAGGGGTACATGGTGAAGACTAGAAACACCTTACAAATGCACAATTAAAGGTGTTGTCAAAACCACAGAGTGTACTGGTTCAAACCGATGAAATCTAGTCCACCACAATATAGCGAAAGAGACCCATATTCCAGAGTACCTTGGCTAACAGAGTCCAAACATCAAAACACAACACACTGAGAGTGGGTGACACGTAGTGTGCCATTGTAAGACAGACAGAGCCGTGTTCCACAGTAAGTTAACTTGGCTAACAGAGTCCAAACATCAGAACACAACACACTGAGAGTGGGTGACACGTAGTGTGCCATTGTAAGACAGACAGAGCCGTGTTCCACAGTAAGTTAACTTGGCTAACAGATGCTGATGAACGAGGAGTGACGGAGTGTGATGGGGCTGCTGCATAAGAAAAACACAACCAGCTGTTATTTCCGAACGGGGATCATCTGCTTATTACTGTGATTTCCATCAGGAATACTTCAGCTCAGTGCTCAGTAACGCAGAGCCACGGCAGGAAGGAGGTCGGCTGAATGGGTAGAGGTGTAACTTCCGCGCGTCGACAACAGGAAAACACCAGTGGTAGTCTGGAAAACCCGACTTCATTTCCTTTGGGGCGCGCTGGTGCAGAAGCTAAGCACGCGCTGGTTAACTAAATGGGGGAAACGGGTTTGTTTGGTTCGCGAGCGACCATATTGTTTGTGTTTGTGGTTATTCTGCTGGCATCCATTTTGATTCAAGCCACTGACTTGGCGTGTGCAGCGTTAAATTGGCAATCAGACGGGCCCATTACCATTCAGATGGCCTGAGAAACGTCCCTGAGAGAGGGGGCTCTGTCCCAATCGGTCCCCTGTTCTCTGGGCAGTGCACCGTTTTCCTCCAGGGTCCACATTGCTCTGCTGTGCACTACACAAGGAACAGGGGGCCCGGTTGGAACACAGCGGGTCACGGCCCTCTTGGTGGCGGTGAAAGAATGCCATTATATACGCCGCTTAAATATCATCGAGCATCTTTATATGGCCGGCTAGGCGGAAAACAGAGTAGCAGCTATTCAGCTGTTTAGCGGCTCACTCTGTGCATGTCCAATCCATTTGGATGCTGCATTGATCTGGACATTTAATCAAGCCACATCTTACAGCGATCCGACAGTCTCCCTGAATGCCCCTCCAACAGGGGATCAGGATGCCTGAGCGTCAGGGCCGAGATAGAGGGAACGAGCACCAGAGTGCTGCAACGAGCCGGAGAGGAAGAAGAGAAGGTCCAACCCGGATTATCTGTCTTTAATTGGTCTTTGCATAATTGAGTGATAGAATCCGTTAACGATAGCATGTGAACACCGGACACGACAACCGGCCAGACCAGTGGCCACCAACAGGAACAATACAACCGCTACCTCCGTCGCGTAACCGCCGATGGCGTCCAGCTGAGTGATAGCGACAGCGGTAGTTAGCGTGAGGTGTCTCTGAAGGCCGCTGGAACAGCCCAGCTGGGCTAGACGCTCTCGCTGCACGGCAGAACACACACGCCTGGGAGATTGTTCCAAGCCCCCCTTTCTCCGTCTCTCTGCTTGATCTGGAATACGGATCCTGCTGACTGTCCTGCAGGAGGAACAGCTGTTTGCATGAATCTTTAATACACATCGCCCACGTCAACGTACTGAGCCGATCTGTATCCCCGTACTCTCACAATAAACTGTTCTCAAGTCGCCGTCACTTAGAGAATGTCAAATCCCTCCGCTAATTTCCCTTCTGACAGCTATCCATTTATTCCTACAGTTACCCGTTAACCTTGTGTTGTAGGTTGATGATGGATCCGTCTGCCCGTCCGCTGAGGTCCGTAACTTTGGAGTCATCTTTGATCCAACTCTCTCCTTGCGCCACACCAAGTCAGCCTTCATTGACCTTTGAAACATCTCACGGGCTCCCGACATGGACCTGGCTGCAGAGACCCTCATACATGCTTTTGTCACATCACGTCTAGACCTTAATGGAGTCCTGTTGGAGATGTCAGGCAAAGCCTTGACCAGGCGTCAAGCACCAAACCCTGGGAACACAGTACTCCCCACACTTTCCTCAATAGCCTTGCCCCCTCTTTCCGCGCCAAACTCTTTCACTTACACACCACATCTCGTATTCTCCACTCCAACAACCCTGGACATCTCATTTTCCCAAAAACTAGACTTTAGGGAACCGGGCTATCACTGTTGCTGTCCCTAAATAGTGGAACTCTCTTCATCAAAACGAAACTCAGACTCATCGCTTTTAAAAACAGACTCAAGAGTGATTTTCACGTTCAGGCAAGCTTTTCCCATGGCTTAGCCCTGTCTTATGAGCTTTGGTCTTTGACACTGGTTTCGCTTAAAACTTGATGTTCAGTTGTCCTTGGGTTTCTTGAAATGTGTTGGAAAATTCATGTATTTGCATTATTATTCTGGCTAGTTATCTGTTATTCCAAAAGTTTTCCAATATTTCCTCAGGGATCCATTATTCCTACCATTATCTGTTTATCCTACAGTTATCCATTATTTCAACAGTTAACGGTCATTCCTACAGTTATTTGTTATTCCTACAGTTATCTGTTATTCCTACAGTTATATGTTATTCCTACGGTTATCTCTTATTCCAACAGGTATCCGTTATTCCTACAGTTATCTGATATTCCTACAGATATCCATTATTTACTCAGGTAGCCATTAATCCTACAGTTATCTGTTATTTCTAAAGTTATCTGTTATTCCATCAGGTATCCATTTTTACTACAGTTATCTGGTATTCCTACAGTATTCTGTTATTCCAACAGGTATCCATTATTCCTACAGTTATCTGTTATTCCTACAGATATCCGTTATTCCTACAGATATCTGTTATTCCTACAGATATCTGTTATTCTTACAGTTATATATTATTCCAACGGTTATCTGTTATTCCAACAGTTATCTGTTATTCCAACAGTTATCTGTTATTCCAAAAGTTAGCCATTATTCCTACAGGTATCCATTATTCCTATAGGTATCCATTATTCCTACAGGTATCCATTATTCCTACAGGTATCCATTATTCCTACAGGTATCCATTATTCCTACAGGTATCCATTATTCCTACAGGTATCCATTATTCCTACAGGTATCCATTATTCCAACAGGTATTCATTATTCCTACAGGTATCTGTTGGTGGTAAAAGCAGCAATCCCAGTTTGAAATGCACTATGGGGTAATTAATTAAAAGCAGGATGGCTGAAATTAATTGTGCTTCCCAGTCTGTTTTATGATAATTTTACAATTACAATCTATGAATACATATCGATAATTTGTGTGCGTTAACTGGAAAGAAGAAAAACCCACTTTTGTCAATGGCAAACACATCTTAGGCAGTTGGTTGATGACTGTACAACATGGCGGCTTGACCGTCTGGATCACAGATGTGTGAAAAGCAATAACAGGAGCAAAGTGTAACAGTGGCTTTGCTGTCAATTTTCCCCACTTGATAAACCCTCTGGGCTTGTGCAATCTTTTGACAAGCCAACACAAACACAGCTTTGTCGATGTTTGATCTGTCAACGGTGTGGATACAAGAGCACAGTCTGTCGGAGGTCTATAGCACTCATGTTCTCAGACTACTGCTCGGTTGGAGGTCTATAGCACTCATGTTCTCAGACTCCTACTCGGTTGGAGGTCTATAGCACTCATGTTCTCAGACTACTGCTCGGTTGGAGGTCTATAGCACTCATGTTTTCAGACTCCTACTCGGTTGGAGGTCTATAGCACTCATGTTCTCAGACTACTGCTCGGTTGGAGGTCTATAGCACTCATGTTCTCAGACTCCTACTCGGTTGGAGGTTAGTCTCCAGCAGTTCAATTCCACAAACCAACTCTTCTAAAATGTCCCCTGTCTTTTCCATCAATGCCTCTGACACCCCCTAATGCTCTCCATAAAGCACAACAATATTAAAGACAAGCAGAGGACGGAACTGTGTATTCAGTCTCACCACCCAGATTGGAACGGATGGAATAAATGACCAGACAGATCCCAGTAGGTAATGTCACATTCCACCCCGTGCCGACGCCACTTCCCACATTGTAACATGCAAACCAGGAGGTGGTTCTAAAGGGGAGATGGAGTCAGTTTGAACCAAGGTATTCTTGGTGTGTTCGCCTTCCATGATGTCAGATCACATCCATGGATTCACTGCCACACTCAGTGTCAGGTTATACTGTAGCGTCTGTGAAGTATGCAGGAGGGGGGGCGTCGAGGAGGTGGGGAACAAAGGCACCCCTATCTGTGGTTTTACTGCTCGTTGTGGGGGGGGGGGGGGGCGTTTATGTGGTTGGATCTTTTTTCAACTACACATTTCCCGACATCTGACGCGCTGCCTCATCCACTTTACTATCTCGATCTGACTAAACCCTGACAAACATCCAGGGCAAACAACGGAATCCAGCTAATAACAGGGTGTGTCAGGGCTAAATGTTTACTGTACCTTTCAGCAGAAGTCAGATGTCTTTGAGGGGCAGTGTCTGGTCGCTCTGAAGGTTGACATGGACGGAATCCACAAAGAGATGCTCCTCGGTTGTTTCTATCAAAACCAAGAGAGAGAAACACACGGGAAGTTGATTTATTTTACACATCAACACGACATGTTTTTGCCTTGTGTAGTAATTCATCTTACAGTGTTTGTATGTGTGCATGTGTGTGTGTGTGTGTGTGTGTGTGTGTGTGTGTGTGTCTTTAAGCGTACATGCACAAGAGTCTGTCATTGTCTGTGTGTGCATAAACACACAACGTACAGTGAGGAAACTTAGGCCCCAGCTCCTCAAGGAGGCCTCCAACTCCTCCACCCCACCTCACATTACAAAATGACTCCCTCCAGAGGTTCGCCGAGCAAAAGAAAAAAAGCAAGGTCCTGGAAATCCATACACTCTCTCTAGTCTGTCACTGACTGTCTCTCCTTTTCTCTAGTCTGTCACTGACTGTCTATCTCTCTCTGGTTTGTCGCTTGCTCTCTGTAGTCTATCAATGAGTGTAACTCTCTTTCTCAATCTCTCTTTCTCTCTCCAGATTTACAAAATTTCTCGGCCAGTAAATGTCTATCTCTGTCTCTCCATCTAGTCTGTCTCTTAAGTCTGTCTCCACTATTGTCTATATGTTGCTGATTGTCTCAATTTCCACTGTATTTCTCTTTGTTGCTGACTGTCCCTCTCTCTCTTTCTAGTTAAATTGTTACAAAACGTGTCTCGCTCTAGTCTAACTCTCTCTCTTTCTCTCATTTGTTGTTGATTTTCTCTCTCTCTGTCTCCATTAGTCTCTACGTTGCTGATTGTCTCTCTCTTTCTACAGTATCCCTCTTTGTTCTCTGGTCTGTCACCGATTCTCTCTGGACGTTCTTGATTCTATTTTGCTGATTGACTCTTTCTGTCTCTCTCGTCTGATGCAGTTGCCTGTCTCTGAGGCACAACACAGATGACAGAGATGGCTTGTTGTGGCTCTCCCACACAGCGACATTGATGACAGAGATGGCTTGTTGTGGCTCTCCCACACAGAGACAGAGATGGCTTGTTGTGGCCCTTCCACACAGAGACAGAGATGGCAAAGATGGCATGTGGTGGCGTTCCCACACAGAGACAGAGATGGCATGTGGTGGCGCTCCCACACAGAGATAGAGATGGCAGAGATTGTTTGTGGTGGCGTTCCCACACAGAGACAGAGATGGCATGTGGTGGCGTTCCCACACAGAGACAGAGATGGCATGTGGTGGCGTTCCCACACAGAGACAGTGATGGAATGTAGTGGCGTTACCACACAGAGACAGAGATGGAATGTAGTGGCGTTCCCACACAGAGACAGAGATGGCAGAGATGGCATGTGGTGGCGTT
>JACXGJ010005510.1:0-38773 GCA_016801105.1 Esox niger | reverse complement strand
ATTGGGGAACCTACTTATGTTGAATGTTTGTGCACGTAGTTGTGGTTTATTTTGGTTGTTAGCCGTAGGCTATGTCACCCAGTCGTAAGTTTGCTTTAAGTTTGTTTGTTCCGTTTAATCTTCATTAAAGACATGGTGTACTACACTTACAGCCGTTCTGCCTCTGCCTATCTGTCCAAACCCCAAACTTATGACAGAAGTTTAAAAAGAAGGTTTTGAGTGAGGAACAGAAGCGTTCAATTAGCAGTGGTCTCTTCGTTTTAAACCTTCTGTTCCTCACTCAAACTTTCCTTTTTGACTTTTCTGGAAAGGAAAGAAAAAGGTGCAGTGGTCACTTAATTATTTCCGGAGCTGTACATAGTTTTTTTGTGTTTTGATGCTTTTCCCCGCATGTATTGCCAAGCACAGTTATTCTAATGCTGAGTGACTACATGTATGTCCGTAGGTGTCTGGTTGGATGATGAGGGTCTTTATGTCTGTGAGGCCAAGAATCAGTTTGGAACCATCAGGGCTGAGGCCAGAGTCACTGTTGGTGGACTAGGTATGAACTAATATTTGTTTTTAGGCTAAATAAATCTGGCTATGTTAATCTTAAAACATTTTACTTCTAACATGAGCACCGCTTTGAAAAAAACGCTGTCTTATTTTAGAAGAAATCTCTACAGAGCATGATTAAGTCGTAAAGTTTAACCTTTCTCTGCTGATAGCCTCCAGTATATATTGCTGCATCTCATAATAGTTTCAGTTTGATCCAACATTTTTTCAGCTGCTGCTTTTTATTTTGGTCTCTACTCATGTAATGATATCCCAGGCTTTGTCCACAGAGCCTCCACTTTTGGCTAATGGTGCCCCAATAATCACCACTGGGATTGGTCAATCCCTGAGCATACCCTGCATGCTATTGGATGGAGTACCCATGCCAGAGAGAAACTGGACTCACAATGGAAACGAAGTGAGGATAAACTGTCCTGAACAATCCTATATTAGTACCATGAAATGCATTTTTATCATTGTGATTATAACCCGTTACTGTTCCTTAGTTGCAGCTGAGTAGCAGGGTGTTCCTGAGGAGTGATGGCAGTGTATACATTGTGAGGGCACTCCCGGAGGATGCTGGGACATACGTTTGCACTGCAGTGAATATAGCAGGGTCGGTCAATATATCAGTCAGCCTAGAAGTCCATGGTAAGAGGAGTTATGGTCAAAGCTGGGCTAGCGGTATGGGTTTTTCTACTGAATGAATTATCATTCTGTCCTTAGACAACAATAACTGACACACATCTTAGGGTTCATTAGTAGATCGTAACGATGACATTTCCTGGTCATGCTCAGTAGACAGCTGTACTTGTGACCTATTTTCCCAGTGCCCCCTGAGATCAGCGCTGGTCCATACCACTACATAGCGAATGAAGGCGTAGCCATCACCCTGTCATGTGAGTCCAGGGGAGTTCCCAAGCCGACTGTTGTCTGGTCCAAGGTAGGATGTTATGCTTTCTGATTAGAAGCAACTATTTCATGAAATGATGGTTTTGGGTCCATTCCATGACAAACATGTGATAAATGGCCCATGGCAAATCAAACAGTTTACTGTGGATTGTAACCCCAGTCAATCCGTTTTAAGATAAATGGCCAATAATATCATTAAAAAGAAATGAAGTCATTTAACTTGAGTAAATATTATAAAGCGGCACCTGTGTCAAGGAATATCATTCCAGTTACGTAAATGTTCATTTCAGCACACATGTCATTAAATACACTTCTATTCTTGTCAGATGAAAGTGATTCTGGAAAAGCCATCTTGTGCTCAATAGGGAAGGGGTGGTACCTACCCTGTGAGAGGGAGAGAGAGAGAGAGAGTGAGATTTTAGTTCGTGGAGGGAAACCTTCCCTATAATTATACAGTCTCAGACATCAGAAGTGAAGTTAGGCTTTGTACCTTTGGCCTAGTTATGTGTGCCATTGCTGTTGAAAGTATATCTCAGCCTCAATCTGCCTGCTCTTTCCCCAGGGAAGGAAGCCCTTGCCCAGGGAAAGGCCATCCCCCCTGTCGGACCCTGATGGTTCTCTCCACATCCTCAACCCTACTGCAGAGGATGCAGGAATATACACATGCACAGCCACTAGTGCAATGGGCTATGCCAGCTATGAGATCCAGCTGAGTGTCAACAGTAAGGCTGTGCATTTCCTGGCAAGAGTCTGTGACTGATATGTCAATGGCCATTCCCAAATAGACTGAACAAATTAAGATTGTGTTTCTTTTCCCCCCAGCCAAGCCTAAAATCGTAGGTGTGAGCGGTCAGGAGAACACGATGAAGATGGCTGCTGAGGTGGGCTCTGAGGTCATCCTCCCCTGTGAAGTCCAGGGCAGTCCCTCTCCCCTGGTCACATGGAGCAGAAATGGTCATCCCATCCCTCCGGTCACTGCCTGGTGAGAGGAAGTCAAATATCTATGCACTGGTGACCAAAAATACTATGAAATTGTCTAAATGTTCTGAAGGGAAGGTTTCTCCCCATACCAATGCATTTATCTGACTCCTGACATGCTGTAAGTAACCAGTTCTTCTGAGTGAAGCCTGCTGTTGTCTAAAGCAAACCTTCATGGGTGAATTTGATTTAGTGGCGCCTCTTGAAGCATCAGAGGCAGCATACACACTGGCCTTTGTCTAAAAGAGTCTGTGTGTATGTGTGAATGTAATAGTGTTTGTTTGTGCATTTTAGTAGCTAGTTTGCTCAGATAACCGGAATAGTTTCTAGAAGATCAGCTGTTCCCACCCTCTTACATCCCCTTTCTCTGTGGTGTCTCAGCCCATACTTCTACCCAAGCATTTGGTGTTGTGTGTCTGTAGGGCACAGACTTCTACCCAATTATTTGGTGATGTGTATCTGTAGGGCACAGATTAAGATAGACAGGAACACTCACTAGCCGTCACCAGTCCCTCAGCCCCTGGAGGAACTGAGTGACAGTGGTTAAACCTGTGGTGGTGGTGGAATGTGGACACCTCATGTTGGGTCAGGAAGGAGGGACGGGATGGGGGAGGGAGGGAGGGAGGGGGGTTGGGAGGGGGGAGTGGGGGAGGTGCGTGCAGACGGAAACAAGGCCTGAGCACTGACAGAATAAGAGACAGCCTGTTTGACGTTGGGCTCCCGTGTGGATCTCCTGTCATAAAAGAGCATGTTGACTCTTTACTTGTTACCAGCCCTGGCTGTCTGATGAGAATAACACACAGCCAACAGCAACCCCCTCAGTCACTTGAGCATTCAGACATTTTGGCGGAGGGGGATGTATTCTCTCTATCCGGGAGGGTTAGTGGGGGGGGGGGGTCGTTGGATCCACTCAGTCAGTGGGTGTTCTGAGTGTGTGCTGCTATAGGCCTGCTCTCATCCTGTTCTTTCAACGCAGGTCGTAGCATTGCAGAGAGCTGGCGCGGGTTGGGAGATACGGGCTGGTCTGCACTGGGTCAGGGAACTCTTTGATTAGCCCAGTTTGTCCTAACAAGCCTGTATCACTCTGTGTAGACAGAGGGGCAGGGGCGTGGGGGGAGGATTATGTCTCCGCTGAGCACTTTGCTATGCCTTACAGCGTTATTTTTTTACTCCAATCGTTATTTAGACTAATGACACCTATTAAGGTTAATTATACATTTTTACATGGTGTAAACAAGTGAAAATTTCAATTGGGAAACCTTTCAGACAAGAAGTCTAACGAAAAGATAGTAATGGTTTATAAAATGTATACTATCCATAATTAAGTAGCATGGGATTCATTCACAAATCAACATAGAACAAAAACGAAAGAAACAAACAAAAAATTCCCCACATTAACCAGCAAGATATCACTGACTACTCTAACACCAAAGTTGTTTAAACGTTACTTATCTGAAAAGTTCTTTGTTGTGAAAGAACTGAGGAAGAACCCCTTTTACATGCAGTTGTAGCACAAACTCAATTTGTCAATTTCCTATTTATATCTATTAATGGCATTCATTGTACTGACACAAGGCAAATATTTTTTTTCCTGTCAGACCTGGTTTTGCTCCCATGCCCCTCTGTTCAATGAATTAACAAAAGTATAAAAACATTTGGTGAGGTGCTAAGTGTTGCGTGAAAGTTGTTTCATATTCAGTAAAATATATGAATTATTTTGTCATTCTTTTCTTTTCTCAGCTCAACTCTGAAAAGCAAAACCTTTATTCAATTTG
This sequence comes from Esox niger, assembly GCA_016801105.1. Lineage (NCBI taxonomy): Eukaryota > Metazoa > Chordata > Actinopteri > Esociformes > Esocidae > Esox > Esox niger. The sequence continues at coordinate 34,574 of JACXGJ010005510.1, read as the reverse complement.
CGTAATTTTTGTCTGTGTGTAATTTTGCAATTAGCTATCTTGATTTAAAGCATTTCAGACCTGCAGTATAATTGGAATAACAGCAATCTAACCCATGGCTTGAAATAAGGTTTTTCTACCACTAGCTGATATTGTTTGTGGATTACCTGCAGGGAACTGTGAGAGTCTGACCCGATTTAAGACTGGATGTGAACCCTCTGCTCACAGCTGTGTGATATAGAATCACAAATTCCGACATGGCATTAGATGTCCAGTTTGACCCCAGCCTGACCTCTGACCTCCTTCCATTTCCAGGTTCACCGTGCTTCCTTCTGGCTCTCTGAAGATCACTGATGTGCGACTGATTGATAGTAAACTTTACACCTGCCTGGCTGAAAACCCAGCAGGCAACGTGTCCGTCAACTACAAGTTACATGTACAAGGTACCTTATGGTGGACTCATTGCACAGAGCTCCCTGAACTTGACATCTGAGAACATTTTCCACTTCACTGTTTAGGAAATAATTCACTAAATCTAAGATCCTAAAAGAAACTAGGGATGTTTGTAATTTCATTTAAAACCATTTCTCCCAAAAATTTGGCAGTATGTTGTAAAATGTAAAGAAAAAGAGAATGTGATGATGTGAAAATCATTTAAACAGTTCTTTAAATAGAAAATAGTACAAAGACAACATATTGAAGGTTGAACCTGTGAAATGTCAGACACTAAGTTAGCTGTTGCTGGAAAATGTGACTTTACCACGAAATTTTTACATGAAATACACATCGTCTTTTTATGTACTAGATATGTTTATACTGAGACATTTGAAGCCGTTCATTTTTTCTTTCAGACAATTTGCTCAGCTGCCAATCCTTTTCCTGGCTATTTGTTTATTTTTTTGTCCGTCCCTGAACGTCCCTGTTGTAATAGTGCCCAACAGTGCAGTAAAGTGTAACCCAACAGATTTCAGTACTGTATGTGCTGTGCTGTGTTCTACTGTGCTGTCCAAACTGTGAAACATGAAAAAAAATCCAATGTCCGAAAATGTGTCCATAAGTTCATATAGCTTACTGGGTACATTGTTACAAATGGGATTCAGTCAGATGTCTGCACCTGTAAATGTCAATGGGATTTTATTGTAAATATTATCAGCCACAAACTTGTTTGTTTGTTTCCCAGCTAAGCCCAAGATCCAGACGGCTCCTTCTCTGCTGAAAGCTCTGATAGGCCAGACTGTCATTCTGCCTTGTGTGGTGCAGGGGGAGCCCAGCCCTGACATCAGTTGGTTCCACAATGGACGTCCTGTCATGCTCAGGGACAATTCAGCCCTCCGGATAGACAAGGCCAGACTCACTGACCAGGGCACCTACAACTGTGTGGCCAACAATACGGCTGGACAGGACACCTTGGAGATCAGACTGGAGGTGCTAGGTGAGAGATCTGATCAGTGATCCTGCAGCTTCTCCCTGCAAATGCACTGAGCAGCTACAGCATTTCTACATTCATCAGATCAGACTATGCCTGGCCCAATAAGAACACACTGAACACATGCAAAATGATCACTGTCGATACTCCAGAAAGCTACACGCGGACAAAAACACACCCTCCATTGATTTTCTGCTGTTGTATTTTGTCCTGCGCTTGTCTGCGGCCTGCGTTGTCTGCTTATATTAGTTTTATTTGAATCCCAGAACGTTTCCTTATAGAAGTTCTTGTGCATAATAATGTGATTTTAATTGACTTGATCTGGTTAAATAAAAGTTTCACTGATGAAAGCGAACACTGTGCCAAGACCGTAGAGACGGTGACTAGACATCCAGAGTTGCTTTGTTTGGAGTCACCATAGGGTTAAAGTCACCATATGGTTAAACTGCATTCTATCAGTGCCAGTAGTGGGTCGGTCTGTTAGTGGGTGTTAGGGAGGATATTCAAATGCTCTTTGACCGGAAGAATTACTGGAAGATAGAGCTGGAATTTAAGTGGAGGGCAAAGGAGACCTGACGCATATCGTTCAATAACGCATTTTCACCCCAACCATAATGTGATCAACCCTTAAATGCCTTACCTTAAGCTCCTCCAGCAACAAACATAAGAAACAAAAACTACAATTAAGCCTATGTATTTTTAAATTCAAACCAAACTTTTCAAATTATGTTTTATATTTGCCTTGGTGAATTTAAATAACACATCTTATAACACCCCGGTGGGATGCTAATGCTCTAACCTTCCCTACTCCACAGAGGCCCCTTCTTTTGCTGAGGCTGGAGATGCCATCATGGAGAAAGTAGCGAACAGCAACGTTACTATCCCCTGCCCTGCTGAAGGTAGGATAAGATTTATGATGTGTGTCAGTTTTCCGGGAAACATACACAATAAAGGGAAACAGTCAGATTCTGTGGATTTTTTTGTTTGGCATAAAGTAATTTTTTATATGGGTGTGAGGTTATGAGTGGTCGTGTGTGGGTGTGTTAATGCGTGTGGATGTATTGTGGATTTGAGGGGATGTGTATTGTGTCTGGATGTGTTGTGAATTTGTTGTGGATGTGTGTGGACATGTGGGGATGTGCGTGTTTGAATGTATTTTGAATGTGAGGCAATGTTACGTGTGAATGTGTGTGGATATGAGAGGATGTGAGGGGATGCGTGCTTGTTTCAGAACCTTTTGGAGACAAATATTCACGGACGTTTCAAAATATTTTATTGGCTTTTGGGTTAGGGTTGAGGTCGGTGTTTGTAGTTATAGTTAGGTATGAAAATATTTAAGGTAAGGTTTAAGGCTTGTGAATTAGTTAGTTCCGAAAGTCATGAAAATGTTTGTGTGTGTGTGTGTGTGTGTGTGTGTGTGTGTGTGCGCGTGCATGCAAGAATTCGGCTGTGTATTCTTTTCAGGCTCAGGCCCAATGAGTCTCTTGTTGAGAAAGGCATGTAAATAGGTGTTGTTTGTATGGAGTCATGTCATGGTAACGGACATGTTTCAGAAAGTGCGCTAATGCGGATGGAGCAACAGCTGGAACATCCTGCCTCCTCAGTGGGCCACATCTGCTTTCCTCTCCGCTCTGTGAGGGGGCCTGCTGGGAGAGAAATCCAAATTACAGGCTGCTGCTGGCAGATAATGGACAGAGATGTCTGGGGCTGGCTCCGCTGGCCCTCCCCGTAGAACCTAGTCAGGCAGCTACACTGTTACTCTTACATGGCCCTCAAAGGGATGCTCACAGCCACAGCAGCAATCGGAGCCTGGCCATGGAAGCTTGTTTATGACCAATTGTTTCACAGATACATATATCCCAGTCAGTCAGTAAGGATGTTGGATGGGAAGATCAAAAGAGATTCTGGATTATTTATATTTACCTACAGGAACACTTAATGTCCTGTAATAGTAGAAGCACTAAATAACACATGGAACTGATTATTGAATTAAGCCAAGTGAACCCAAGCAAATAAATAACTACAAGAAACTAGTTTTAATAACACAATTGTATCTAAATGGAACATCTGTACATGTTTCCACCCACCCAGTGAAATAATACATTTGAGTTAGAAATATTCTTAAGTGTAAACTCTGAGTGGGACCGGGTGATATCATTACCTTTGGTTACTCTCTGTAGTTCCGCTTTGTTCCCTTTGTATGTTTGGACCGGGGCGGAAAGGTGTGTTTAATTTCCAGTACAGCAATCCAATGTTTGGATATGTTCTATAAATAGAGATGGGTTCAAATCTGGTCTGGATATCCACATAGCTAGATGTCCTGACATAGGGTAAAATGGGGTAAAGGAGCTTCCTCACTTCGAAATCCATCCCTCTCCCTGCTCCCAGCACATTTTCCCATTGCAAAGCTCCAGACACATCTGTTTCGAGCACCTATAGTACATGACATCAAAGCTTTCAACTTTTGGCCCAACCACTACTCCAACTGTCCAGGGTACTCAACCTATGATTTTGGCAGTAAATCATGAAACTAGCCCTTTACATGAGTATTTTAAAATCTACTGATATACTGTACTGTGTTTGGCATGTGTGAGTATCCACACCAAGGGCAAACACGGCCCTCAGCCTCAGTAACTATTTGGCAGTTACCCCTGCTGTTCTGCTCTCCAAACATAGGGCCTGCTTTGTCTTTTGTACACTTGGTCATACACTCTTCCTGTCGAGGAGCTTGAACAGAAGTAACTCTTATTTCTTATGTTATAAAGCCACTTTAAAGACCTCCCAGAAGCTTCTCACACTGCCCACTCTGTTCGCTCTGCAAACACAGGATCCCCCCGTCCGAAGGTACGTTGGTTCAAGAATGGCCTGGAAATAGATCCTGACCATTCAGAGCTCTCTGTGGCACCTGACGGCTCACTTGTTATTGGCTCAGCATCTGCCAGTCACAGTGGGGACTTTAAGTGTGTGGCCAGCAATGAAGCAGGCTCTGTTGAACGGAAGACCCGGCTGAAAGTAAATGGTAAGACCGTATACATTAAATGTTTATCTAGGACGTAACTGTTCATTCAGATCCCAATAAAATGTCTTAATAAAGGGACTTCTAGATGATGTCTCTGCTGTACTCCTCCAGTGCTCCCTGAGATTCAGGATGATGGACAGCCCCTGAACCTCACTGTTACCCTGAAGCAGCCACTCACTCTGGGCTGTGATGCATTTGGTATACCCTCACCTACAATTTCCTGGACTAAAGATGGACAGAATGTGAGTCACATATTCAAAGTAATGTAGATTAAAAAAAACACTAGAGAAAATGTTGGGTTAATATTTCCCAGAATAAATACATTTGGGCGGCCTGTAAATGCTTATACATGATTTATATGAAAACATTTAGGTGAAAGGAAATGACATGTAACATGATGGAATGGCTTGCTTTTCTGCTCTGCAAATTGCATGATCAATCATGAACAGTCAGTGTTACTCAACCAGGAAGTTTCAACTGAAATCCTAACGTGTCAGAAGGAACGCATCCTTTGGCCTTCCACCTCAGTTGAGCTCCCAGGCTTTCCAAATGCAACAAGGTGTCAAGGCAAAGCAATCACATTTGCTTACTAAAACCCCCAAAACACCCTGTAACAACACTCTGTCATTCTCCTCAAACATCATGTTGGTGTTCATGCTATAGACCATTCGTAGGAGGCAACCTTACCTCACAAGCTGCTTACGTAGATTACTAATCAAGACTCGCCATTTCTCGTCTGGTCTATTGCAACTCATTGTTGGTAGTCTTCCCTGCTTGTGCCACAAACCCTCAAAAACCCAGAATGCAGAAATCCCTCCATCCTCTCCCTTGGAGGCCTTGCCATTTCACAATGTTGTGGACGGTCTGTTTTGAAATGAATGCTATCTGGTGCAACCGAACGGAGTGCTGATGCTTAATGTGAATGTGGCTTAATGTCACTTAATGACACTTCCGTTCATGTACTCATGTAGTTTAACGGTCTCTTAGTAAACCATCCCTTGATCTCTACACTTTGATTATAGCTGTATGTTACCATACGTTAGGCAACGCAGTCATTCTTTTTCGTTTCAGTCCCATATTGGTTATATACGTTAACAACAACTTCTCTCTGTGTTTAGGTAGTGGACTCTCCTGGAGTATACCTAGAGAATGGGAAGAGACTTTTGAGAATCTATCGAGTACAAACTGATCATGGAGGCCAGTTTACCTGTACAGCTAGTAATACGGCTGGGCAGGCTCGAAGGGACTACAACATTGTGGTACAAGGTGAGTTTCCCATCAAGCTTTTCCCATCTCTACCATACTGTTGAAATGTTAGGTTCAAGGCAGTATAAAGTAAATCGCATACAACATATAGATTTTCATTAGGATACACGTCTAAAGAGCCAATAAAAAGGTGTGCATCACTTTTTGTATTTTATATATATCCAAAGTCATGGTAAAATATTAAAAAATCTTTATTCCGAAAAATGTCTTTGAATGTATAATTTAAAACCAAATCGTGTGCTTCCACAATGAAATCACTCATGATTTATCAGACACCTCTGTCCTTATTGTGACTTAACTTGGGTGATTGATGCTTTTTGCCAGAGACCCAGCCACATTATCTCAGACACCATTGGCTCAATTTTAACTGAATGGTTGAATAATTCATGTTCTCATTTACTGTAGATCATTTATGAAATAGAAATACATTGACTTCTGGGACTCACCCAGTAGTAAAACTTGACTAAGCTACCAAAGCCAGGGAGAGAGGAGAAGCCAGCTAGCTTGGCATCAAATCCAGTTTTGTTTTTTGTTTGTGTTTGTGTCAGCCCCTCCAGTAATCTCCGGGACATCCAGAGTGCAAGACCTTTCAGTTGTGGCAGGACAGGAGGTGGAGTTCCAATGTCGGGTCAGTGGCCGTCCAGTCCCCAATGTGGAATGGAGCCGGGATGGAGAGTGAGTTACTGTAACTGTCTGATACTGATATCGTATTTCACATTGGGGTTAATCAGTATACTTCTGTGCCGTGTTGATCACGCCTTTCCTTTTCCTCAGAGTGCTGTCGAAGGATGGGGACCCCCATGTGGAGTTTCAAGACGAGGGCCAGGTGATGAAGGTGAAGGCGGTCCGCCTGCGGGACCAGGGTGTGTACCAGTGCCTGGCCAGTAACAGCGCTGGGACACAAATGCGCCAGTTCAGACTCACTGTGCAAGGTACTGTTCCCTCTATCATGTTTACTTTTCTTTAACCAAATACCAATGACTCAAACGTCTTCCTGCATCTCATGAATAATTACTGCGTAATCAAAAAGCAGATTCTGCTTCTATAGAATCAGAATCACAGAATCATGTTGCAATAAGTACATTTCAGTTTGAGTGTTTGTAAATGTATTTTTAGAGGGCGAATCTGCTTGCCATCCATTGACCATAATGTTAGATGCAGGGAGATGTGGAGAGTTTTCATTTCAGTATAATGCAACTATTTTCTAGCTATTTTTTGCTGGTTTCAGATGGCTACTGCGTATTCTTTGAGAAAGTCACCCATACTTTCACAACTTTCTCTTCTCCCTCCCTGTTTCTCCAGCTCCACCCACCATCAGGGGCTCCAGTGAGACCACAGAGGTGTCGGTGGTGTTAGGCTTCTCCACGGTTCTGCCCTGTGATGTAGAAGGTTCTCCCATGCCCAGTATTACCTGGCTGAAGGACAACAAGCCCATCGTGTCTAGTGCCGAGCTCACCTACACCCGGGCTGGACAAGCACTGCGGCTGGGGTCAGCACACGGAGAAAGCGCTGGTCTATACACCTGCAGAGCATCAAACCCTGCAGGCACAGCTCTCAAACATTACTCACTCAGTGTGCTGGGTAAGTAAACCAGACAGGAAAAAGGTTGATTCTGGTGTACAGAGTGAAAACCCGGAGACCAGGGTTCAATGCCTGTCTCCACCCTTCACCTCTGTGTCTCCACTTCAACCGTATCCCTCTTCTGGCAATACATCACTTGTTAAAACTATTCAAATAAGAAAGGACAGAGTCCACTCTAGGACCACCAGTACAGTTTTATGTAAATAGGAGATTAAGACTGCTTGTCCCATTTGATCAGTTCCACCACTGATTGAAGAAGGGTCTACCTCTCTGAGTTTCGGTGGCCGAGAGGAGAAAGTCCGTATCAACAGCTCAGTAACCCTGTCCTGTTTGGCTAAAGGCTTCCCTGAACCCAAGACCCAGTGGTATAAAGACGGAAAGGTTGGTCGATGTTTGAATTTCACATTCAGTAATTGTATTTACTGCCACTGACGTCTATTGATGCTGATATGAAACGTTGTTTCTAGTTGTTGAGTAGGACGTCTCACAGTGGTGTCCATGAGAGTGGTCACCTCCTTCACATAGATAATGCCATGCTCTCCCATGAGGGCCAGTACACCTGTGTCGTCGCCAACACTGCAGGAGAGGACAAAAGGGATTTCCATGTCAAAGTTCAAGGTCAGTGTCCTTGCATGGAGGTTACAGTGGCATTTTTATTAATTTATCTGGAGCAACTTACAGAAGTACCTTACTCCAGGTCACAATGGCATATTTGACCTTTGACCTCTGCATTCGGTTTTGTCGAGATACCCATGTGATGACATAATGCAACGTCCTCTCGCCAGTTCCTCCCATCTTCCATCGAGTGAATAATGGTGCACAAGCCTGGGGTCTGGGAGAGGAGGAGGAGGGAGGAGACAGAGAAGATGAGATGACAGAAAAGAGGGAGGTGGTCCTCGGGCATCCTGTCAGCCTGTCCTGTGAGAGTAACGCCATCCCGCCGCCGCGTCTCAGCTGGTACCGAGAGGGACGCAAACTCTCCACTGCTGACGGAGTGGTGCTGCTGCCAGGTGAGAGAAGAACCAGGTCCAGTCCAGGATGTCAAACTGGTATGATTTAAAGCACGACTATACTGTGATCCAGTGCATTTGGGCTGATGCGTGGTGGTCCTCATAGGTGGACAGGTGCTTCAGATTCCCCAGATTCAGCGGGAGGATGCTGGGAAATATACGTGTCAAGCGGTCAACGAAGCAGGAGAGGACCGCATGCACTTTGAACTGGAGGTGCTGGGTAGGCATGCTTGATTGGCAGTTTGTTATTCAGTGTCGGTCCTTGCCTGAGAGTCAAAGGTCTCAATGCCTTAAACCTATTATATATACGGCAAGGCCAATGTGTAATTTCCTAAAGTTTCTCTCTGTTATCTTTCTATTTGCCCAGTACCCCCGGTGATAACTGGCCAGTTGGACGAGTTCATGAAAGAGATAGCAGCGGTGGTAAACAGTACTGTGGCACTCCACTGTGATGTGATGGGTCACCCAGAACCAGACATTTCCTGGCTGAGGGATGGTACACCACTGCGCTCCGGACAACACCATAGCATCAGTGAGGATGGGAGACAACTTGAGGTCAGAATCTCCTAACAATAAAAATATAAAAAAGCAGTGGGGTTTTTATCACAGCGTCAGGACTTCATTGGCTTTCACTGGAGCCACAAGATGTATATACAGAGAGCTCACATCATGTGTCTAGGTTTGTAGGTTTAGTTCTCTGTGGTTTCTCTGGCTTTTAGATCTTCAGTGTACAAGTGTCAGACATGGCTGGCTATCTCTGTGTGGCTGAAAACAAGGTTGGAGAGGTAGAGAAGCTCTTCAGCCTAACAGTGCAAGGTGAGTTAGAATACATTTAATCTACCACACTTGAAAAACTGGGGAACTTTCTGGTTTCTTCTGAATGTGTGTAATGGCAAATGTACTTCATTGCATTAAATGCATTGGACTGTAAATGACTGATACCTGTTGCTCCCCAGTGCCTCCTAGGATGGTAGCCGGCAGGGAAGAGGAGGTGAGTGTGATTGAGGGTCACATGGTGTCCCTGATGTGTGACGTCCAGGCGTACCCTCCTCCCGACATCATATGGACCAGAGACGGACAGGTCCTCCAGTTTAACACGGGCGTCCACATCTTGCCAGGTCAGAACTGACTTCTCAACACATAGCCAATGGCCCAGAACCCTCTATAATTCGCTATGGTCTAAAATACCCGACCATAAACCATTTACATCTGTGATGAGTCTACTGTCTTTATGCTCATTACTGATGACCGGCTTTGATTCCTGACTTCCCAGACCGTACTTGGCAAATGATTGAACGTAAACCATGCCTTTTGATCTCTGCATTGTCTTGTCTGTGCTGTAGGAGGTCAGATGCTGCAGTTGCCTCGGGCCAGACTTGAGGATGCAGGACAGTATGTGTGCACTGCCACCAACTCAGCAGGCCAGGCCCAGAAGAGCATCCAGCTCAGCGTCTACGGTGGGAAATGTCCTAGCCCTGTACAGCCCTCTTGGGCATCACACTGCACCTGCTCCAATATCTGACTTTTCATTTTATTTGTTCCTGCTGTCGGTTTCTAGTCATGCCAACGCTGAAGCCCCGCACTGACTCTGAGTCCGAGGTTGTGACCGCTCAGCTCGGGTCACCTGTCCATCTACGTTGTGTTGCTCGGGGCGTTCCAGCACCCGAGGTCACGTGGTACAGGAACGGGCTGCAGCTGGTAGCTGGGAATGGACTGAAGGTGGAGGAGCATCAGCTGGTGATCATGGGAGTTCAAGTAAACACATTATCAAACACATTCAGTTCATCCTTGTCAGTAACAAAAACATTAGCGCTGGTAACTGCCGGCGTCAAGTTATGCATGAAATCAAAACAGTGTTGTTCTGACTGTGTTTCATGGTCCATAGGTGTCTGACAGTGGCATCTACACCTGCAAAGTGTTCAATGTGGCTGGGCAGGTGGACAGGAACTTCCGCTTGGCCGTTCATGGTGGGATTTGCCTTCCATGTAGCATTCACTAGCTGTTTTTTTTTTACACCTGGTAACATAACTTATGACCCAGTAGAATGAATCTGGATGCTTCTGTTTTGTTTAGTTCCCCCTGTCTTAGATGGATCACTTCATGAGTCCCTTACCCAGAACCTGGGCTCCCATGTCACTTTACTATGTGAACCTACGGGGGTCCCAGTACCCAGTATCACCTGGCTGAAGGATGGCATTCCGATTGGTGAGAGGATAGACTGATTTGCTTACTTACTCAAGCGCCTTGGCCACAGTTGCCCGATAAAAAAGGGTTATGACACAACTTTTGACTGACTTGTATTCTGACTGACTGGTTTTCATTTCCAGAGGGCAGTGCGCAGTGGTCGGTACGAGGCAAGAGGCTGGAGCTGGGGCCTCTCGCCCTCTATCATGCTGGGACCTATACCTGTGTGGCCAAAAACAGCGAAGGAGAGACCCGGAAGGACTATGATCTCACAGTACAAGGTAGGTTACATAGTCTCCCACACATCGCTCATTAGCTGTTGTAAGGAGTCAGATGCTTTATGTGTTTCACTGTCAGAGCCGTGTCGTTACGCTGGTCTTTTTTCAGTGTCACCCACTATCTTGGATTCTGGCCACCAGTCGGACATAAGTGCACCAGTCGGCGATGAGGTGAACCTGGAGTGCAGGGTCATAGGGACACCTGCACCCCAACTCAGCTGGTTGAAGGATGGAGACACTCTGGAGGACTCAGACATCCAACACATAGAGTGAGTCCCTTTCGCTTATTGTTTTTCATGTTCTGAGTTAAAAATGCAGATTGAGATTGTTGGCTGCTGGTTGTAAAAAATGTGCTGTCTAAACAAAAATGGGTCCCTGAAAATTGTCTTATTTACAGTATGTGCCAATGTCATGGCTAATAGAGTTATAATAGTGATTTAACTTTTAATGCACATACAGTATAAAAGTATTTTAGGCTACAATGTCAGCCCAATATGCAAGGTTTAAAAACATACTTTGTTAATCACAAAAGTTTCAGACCGCATCTTTAAGTGTTTGCATCTTTATATGGCCCCTAGATTGCTTTTATGTACGTTCTGTCTATGCTTATTCTGAAAGGATGAGGTAATACTTGTTTGGTTCAGTTCGCTTTTTGTTTGGGTTGAGATCAAATACACTATTTGGCCAAAAGTATGTGGACACCCGACCATCACGCCTAAATGAGCTTGTTATCCCATTCCAAAACCATGGGCGTTAATGGGGATTTGGCCCCCTTTTTGCAGCTATAATAGCTGACACTCTTCTGGGTAGGTTTTCCGTAAGGTTTTGGAGTATCTTTGTGGGAAGTTGTGCCATTCAGCCATAAAAGCATTTGTGAGGCCCGGCTCACAATCGGCATTCAAATTTATCCCAAAGGTGCTCAGTGGGTTTGAGGTCAGGCCTCTGTGGAGGCCATTTGAGATCCTCCACACCAACCTTGTTGAACCATATCATTATGGTTCTCCCTTTTCTGCACTGGGGCACAGTCATGCTGGAACAGGAAAGGGTCTTCCCCAAACTGTTGCCACCCAATTGGAAACACCCAATTGTCAAATATGTCTTTGTATTCGGTAGCATTAAAATTTCCCTTCACTGGAAATAAGTGGCCTAGCCCAAACCCTAAAACACAACCTCAGACTATTATCCCTCCTCCACCAAACTTTACTGTAGGCACTACACTGCCTGGCATTGCGCATGTAGATGTGAGGCTTGCATGCAGCTGCTCGGCCATGGAAACCCATTTTGTGACGATCCAAATGCACAGTTATTGTGCTGATGTCCATGTCAACTGAGATTTCCTGGTCTCATCATGCTTTTGTTACCGCCCTAGGTGGCTTAGATGCCTGCAAAACTAACTGAGATCATCCATAATCATTTCTGCATATTTTCGATGTGGTCATAGGTTTCAGAGCAGGACAGAGATTGGCTGACTGTCTAAAACACACCCCCTTCCCAAGATAAGCAATAATTTGTAGCAGCTCTACAATCAAACAAAATGTTTTGGCCGGGAGGTGGGAGGGTTTTCAGCACTTTAATTACATAGTTTGTTAATTAAAGGGTTTTCAGTGTAAGTGAACCACATCTATGAAGCCCGTTCGTCACTTGAAAAAGCCTGAATACCAGACCCTAAGGAGTGCATAGAAACTGCAGTGGAGGCACATGCATCTACCACACTGGAATCTGGCCTTTAATGATCCATGTTCGGTGTTACAGTATGGCCCCCGATGGGAGCACATTAACCCTGCGGAGGCTGAGGCCCGAGGACTCTGGGTCATACACCTGTCTGGCTGTCAGCCCTGCTGGCCAGGAGAGCAAGATCTACGTCCTGTTTGTACTCGGTCAGTTTTACCATATCTACCAAACAATTCCCTGAACAAGCTGATGCTGAGCCTCCCAGAAGCTATCTGGATTCCTGGTAAAAAATGATTGTGTAACGCCTCACAGTGCCCCCCTCTATCTCGGGTGAGACCAGTGCCCCCAGAGAGGTGCAGACCACCCAGGACAGTGTCGTAACCCTGGAGTGTCAGGCAGCCGGTAACCCTTCACCTCAGATCAGCTGGCTCAGGAATGGACGCCCTCTGCTGCTCTCACCGCGTACCCGCCTCCTTTCAGCAGATACTGTCCTCAGGTCAGACTCTTCAAATGGCAAAGTTTGGTTGCCTACTATACCGCATGCACAAAATACAAAATAGCTGTTAAGTTTGTGTGAGTTTCAGATGAGTCAAATTCAATGTACGTTATGCTGTATGTGTATGCGTGTGTTTAGGATCTCTCCGGTGAAGCTGTCAGACTCTGGGACCTACACATGTATGGCACGTAGCCGCGCAGGCCTTGCCGAGCTCCACTATGATTTACAGGTTCAAGGTACTAACTTTCAGTGGCCCTTTGATGACGCGCTACTTAGCGCTAACAGCTGTACATGTTGTGTAACCGACGTCCATGTGTTTCTCTCTGTATCAGAACCACCAGGCTTGGACCACGTGGAGCCCGTCGAGCCTGTGACAGTGGTGCGGGGCTCCTTGGTGACGCTGACCTGTGAGGCGCGGGGTGTCCCCCCTCCCTCACTGACGTGGCTGAAGGATGGCCAACCCCTGTCCCTGCACCGCAACCTGTTGCTGGACGGCCGGGAGACGCGTCTCCAGCTGCCTGAGGTGGGGCTCCATGACGGTGGCCTCTACAGCTGCGTGGCCAGCAACCAGGCTGGCAGCAGCACCAAGAGCTTCAACCTCACCGTGTTAGGTGAGCAGCAACGGCCCAAACGTTCTTCACTCACCCGCACATCAGCCACACATGGTTGCAAAAGTGAACGTTCCACTAAAGCTGTTAATGAATGTAGGTAAACCATCCAATATTTACTGTGATATTAACATGACGTTAGCGAAGCTCAATCTACTCAAGCTGAGGACACAGATTTGTTTAGGTAATATTTGGCTGAGTTTATTTATATTGTACTTTCCTGTATTTAATCAGGCAAGTCTATAAGAACAGCACATGGATTCCCTCATTATGCAACTGTTTATATGTTAAAATGTGTTTTCTTACATTAAAATAACTTGTTGTTTCATCCGATGCAGAACCTCCAAAGATCTCAGCGCCCAGTTCTCCAGAGGAGTTAGTGGTGGCTGTGAACACTGCCCTGGAGTTGGAGTGTGTTGCAGAAGGGGTCCCCCCGCCTACCCTTAGCTGGCTCAAGGATGGGCGCCCCCTACAGGAGGATAGTCAGTTAGTGCAGGAGGATGGACACGTTCTGAGGATTAGCAACGTGCAAGTGAGTCACCCACCTAATGACGCAACGTTTAGGTGACATTGAAACCATATTTCTGTATAATAGAAAACACCAGATAATACTGGTGAAATGTGTCCTTAGGTGGAGGATGCTGGTCTCTACACCTGTCTGGCTAGCAGCCCCGCAGGTGAAGATGGAAGGAACCACTGGGTCCGTGTTCAAGGTGGGGCATATTTTCCTAGCTGTTTTGAATCCTGCCATTTGATGATATGGTCCTGGTAAGTCAAATCCTGATTATCTATTCTGGTGTCTCCCTACTCCAGTACCTCCAACTGTTCATGGCTCTGATGACGTCAGAACCTTGTCAGTCCCGGCCAAAGGACATCTGACTCTGGAGTGTCAGGCTGACAGTGACCCAGCACCTGACACAGAGTGGTTCAAAGACGACATGAAACTACAGGTCAGACTGGATGTTATGGAAACGGAAGCTGACAAGATTCCCAAAATAACGTTTCTAAATTGAACAACCTTCATAAATCTCTCTGCCTTTCTACCCTGGTCTCAGCTGGGGGGTCGTATCCAGAGTCTGGCTGGCGGTCAGTATCTGGAGATCCAGGATGTCAGTGCCGAAGACAGTGGCCAGTACAGCTGTGTGGTCACCAACATTGCCGGAAGCACAAGCCTCTTCTATACTGTGGAGGTCCACTGTGAGTTGGAAGCACGGCCGGTTAGAAAGAGTTTTAAAGATGATGTCGAGCATGTATTTCGTATAGGAAGTAATCAGTGTTGCAATCAATTTGAACACAGTGCCACCCGTCATCAGAGAGAGCAGCTCTTTGGTCACTGCTCATATCAATCAGGATGCAGTCCTGCTGTGTGAAGTAGAGGGGGACACTTCGCCTACAGTACTATGGAGAAAAGATGGTATCCCTATAGGTCCAGCCAATAACAAGTAAGACATTTGGCTGATTAAGGTTATTCAGTTGTCGTTTGTAGATTGTCCAGTGAGGTGACTGTCCGTCCATGTTGTGTGTCCCAGGTACAGCATACTGCCTGAAGGCTCTCTGCGTATTAAAGCTGTTCAGCTGGGTGATTCTGGCCACTATTACTGCACCGTGTCAAATCAGGCCGGTTCAGATCAACGTGGGATGGAGCTGCGTGTGTTTGGTAAACACAACTCATAGAGAACCGAATCGCAATTCTTTACATGAACATTATGGAGCAGACACTCGAATCCAGTCAAATTTGCTTTTAAATACCGTATTTCTGCCTCTGCCTCTGTCTCTGTAGTGGGTCCCATGATTAGCCCTGGTCCCTTCAATGTGACAGTGACTGCAGGAGTAAGAGCAGTGCTGAGCTGTGAGACCACAGGTTTACCTGTCCCTAAAGTTACCTGGAAGAGAAATGGCACTCCGCTAGACCCCAACCAGCAGCCTGACACCTACAGGTAAGTGAAGCAGAAGTGCCTGTCCTCTGGGAATTAAAACACAATGCATGTTAAAACCAAAATGATTCACTTTACGAGTAACTCTGCTTCGTTGTTTTGCTTCAAGGTTACTCTCCTCTGGATCCCTGGTCATTTCCTATCCGTCCAGTCAGGATGAGGGATACTTTGAATGCACAGCGGCGAATGAGGTTGGAGAGGAGCGCAGGGTGATAGAAGTCATCTTACAAGGTGATGATGCTTTGAGGTCCTGATTAGACATTGGTGAAATCCCATATGATCTAATATAATTACCGACTGAGGCGTCCTCTCTCGTACCTCAGTTCCACCTACCATTGAAGACGATGTCACAGCAGTCACGGCTATTAAACTGGCCCCTGTGGTGCTGCCGTGCCATGCCCATGGCCGCCCGGAGCCCACCATCAGCTGGACCAAGAGTGGAGCTAAGCTGGGCACCCGGGGAGGGAGTTACCGGGTCTTGCCAACAGGTAATGCGGGTACAGCAGCCTCTCAGATGTTGGCATAGTGTTGCTGACGTGCTGTGATCCTGTCACGTTAGTACTTTGGTCTTCATTTATGTGTTGTGTTGGATACAGGAGTCCTGGAGATCACAGCTACTACCCCCAGTCATGCAGGGAGGTATACCTGCTCTGCCCGAAACCCATCAGGGGTGGCCCACAAACACATCACCCTGACAGTGCAAGGTGGGTCCTGGGGTGTTTAAGGACGTACCGACCGTCAGTCTGTATATCATAAACAGTGTGAATGGATTTGCCGTCTTCCCCCCTCAGAGCCCCCTGAGATCAGTTCCATGAACGAGGAAGTACACGTGGTCTTGCATCATGGGACTGTTCTGCCATGCAACGCGCAAGGTTTCCCTCGACCGTCCATCACTTGGCAACGTGAGGGCGTTCCCATATCAACCGGTGAGATTTCCTAAAAAATGATTCACTTCGGATCAAGCCAGAATGTCAACGCAGTATACAGTTATATTCCGCTGCTTCTGAATAGTGAAATGTTTTCTTATGGCTCCTCAGGTCACAGGCTGGCTCTCCTATCAAACGGAGCTCTGAAGTTCTCTCGAGTAACATTGGGTGACGCGGGTACTTACCAGTGCCTGGCACAAAATGACGCTGGCACGGCATCAGGAAGAACTCGGCTAGTGCTACAAGGTCATTATGCACCTCTACAGCTCATACCGTATATCTTTTAACCAAAAATCACTTCTTGAAACTTAGTTGGGTTCTTGTGGCCCCTGAGAAATGTGATGATGGTAACTGACAGTATAAAGTGAAAGACCGAATTGTGTGTGTTGGTGTTCCTTCAGTTCCCCTGTGCTGAATGTCCCGCGTGTGGAGTACACTGCTGTGCTGGGCCAGCCGGTGAACCTGGTGTGTGTGGCTGATGGTCAGCCCCAGCCGGAGGTGTCCTGGCACAGAGAACGCAGGCCCGTCACGGATGGGGTGCGCGTACAACTCTTTGCCAACGGCACACTGAGGATCGCGGCCACTCAACGCAGCGATGCTGGCCTGTACACTTGCTCGGCCAAAAACCTTGCTGGAAGAGCCAGTCATGAAATAAGGCTTGTCACAATCGGTGAGTGGATAGGAGCTTGGGGTGTTATTTTGTGAGATATCATTAAACGTAATGTCACCTTACATTAGGACTAGCAGTGTATCAGAATGTCAGTGTCTCTCTGTTCTAGTCCCGCCGATGATTCCCGCTAGTCAGCCGGAGCTGTATGTCATCCAGGGCTTTCAAGCTTTGTTGCCGTGTGCGGCTCAGGGGTTGCCAGAGCCCAGGATATCATGGGAGAAGGATGGTAAAACTGTGCCAAACCTGCCGGGCAAATTCACTGTGCTGAGATCAGGGGAGCTGATTATTGAGAGGGCAGAGGTCAGACTTATTTCTATTAGGTATTGGATTACAGTCAGTTTGATGAAGGTTTAAGCTTCGATTAACGTTGTGGCCTTTGCAGCCAGGCGACGGTGGCGTGTTCACGTGTGTGGCCACCAACACGGCAGGCAGCGTGAAACAGGACACCCGCCTGTCTGTCAACATGAGGCCCGTCTTCAAGGAACTACCTGGGGACGTGACGTTGAACAAAGGCCAGAATCTGAGCTTATCCTGCCACGCCCAGGGCACCCCTACCCCTGTCACGTCCTGGACCGTTAACAACCGCCCCTACCCAGGTATCTCACCGGCTCCACTGGCTCAATATTTTGCTATGAATGTAACCCTGTCATAGTCAGAGGAACTGTCATGTGCAATGATAGATAGAATGATCGGGATAACTGCAATCCCGTTTCACCCGGTCAGGTTTCAGTGTGGATGAGGCTGGCAGGAGCTCCTTGGTCATAGAGAATGTCACCACGAGTGATGCAGGAACGTACGTGTGCTCGGCTGAGAACAGCGTGGGCACCATCCGAGCCCTCTCATTTGTCCGCATCAGAGGTGAACACTTTCTACACCTCATGGCCGAAGTTTTGACTTCGCACACTGTAGTTGTTTTGGTGATTGGTCTCCACTGTTTTACATGTGTTATGGTCTTGTCTCAGAACCTCCAGTATTGAAGGGAGAGGCCCACACCAGCCAGAGCGTGGCACAGGGTGGTACTGCCATGCTGGACTGCCCTGTCCACGGAGACCCCAGTCCTGTCGTGCGCTGGCTTCGCGATGGAAGACCCGTACTCCGATCTCTTCGTCTACAGCACCTCCATAACGGCTCGTTGGCCATCTACAGCATCACAGTAAACGCATTATGCCGTCTGTCTCCCTCAAAAAGTCATGATCCTTTTATCCAGTGTTAGTTCAATTTGAGAGTTCAAATGTTGAGAATGAAAGTTTCTCCAAACGTGTAGAGAGTAGACATATGTATATTTTCTCACACAAGAAAAGATAGAAGTCCGCTAAAGTGTCAGGGGATGGAGCAGTGACTATCAACCTGCATTCCATCTGCACTACTGGGACATTGGCTGAGTTAACTGCTGTGTAATAGCCTAAACCAGATTGGAGTAAGATTAGTCAGAGACTAACAGTATTTACTAAAGATTGTAACTTAGGGAAAGGAAGCTCAGAGATTAATGTCCTAGGCTCTCCCCTTGTCTGTTCTGTTGTGCCACCTGTAACATAGTTAACTTTGTTAACTCCACAAATGATGCTGTTATATCATGCCTTGCAGCTGGCACTATGTCAAGGACAAATGATGCCCCTTTCCACAGAGAGCTTTAATGTGATACTTCCCCACTGTCTGGTGTTATAATGACAATGATTGTAAACAAATGATAGGGTTAAGGTCCCCGAAAAGAAATCAATCCTTATAATTTTAAGAGAAAAAAATGAATGTGCTCGTGTTAAATGTGTTTGTACTCTAATGTGTCTACCTGTCCCCATCTGTGTCAGAGGGAAAATGCTGGGGAATACCAGTGCGTTGCCGAGAGTGAGGCTGGAGTTGCTGAGAGGACCATCCATCTTAAAGTACAGAGTAAGTGAGTGGGGGAGGATAAATACTGTCACAGTAGTATGTACTTATAAATCTGTAAATAAATAAACATGATTATTCTTAAAATTAGATACTCTAGCTCAATGGCTTTCATCAGTTTTTTAAGCTTTTCTTTTATCATGTACATACAATTTTGCAGAATTGAATTGTTGGAAAACTATTTCAACCAAGAGCTACTGTGGTAGTCTTAAACAAGGTCACTTTAACATTATTCATCAAAAATATGAGCTGTATGGATGTATTGACGGAAACAAATGGAAATGACAAATAAAAAAGCAAATATATATATACACACACACAAACACACATACAGCTCTGGAAAAAATAAAGACACCACTGCACAATTATCGTTTTTTCTGGTTTTACCAATCATAGGTATCTGTGTGAGTAAAATGAACAGTTTTGTTTTGTTCTGTAAAGTACTGACAACATTACTCCCAAATTCCAAATAAAAATATTGTTATTTAGAGTATTTATTGGTAGAAAATAACAACTGGCCTCAAATAATGCAAAGAAAAAAAATGCCTATTTATTTTCAACAACAAAATACCAATGTTTTAACTTAGGATGAGTTCAGAAATCTATATTTGGTGGAACAACCCAGATTTTTTGTCACAACTTTCATGCGTCTTGGCATGCCCTCCACCAGTCTACCACATTGCTTGTGGGTGACATTCTGCCACTCCTGGGTTTGATGGCTTGTGACCATCCATCTTCCTCTTGATCAAATTCCAGAGGTTTTCAATGGGGTTCAGGTCTGGAGATTGGACTGACCATGACAGGTTCTAGATCTGGGGGTCCTCCATCCACAACTTGATTGACTTGGCTCTGTGGCATGGAGCATTGTCCTGCTGGAAAAACAATTCTCAGAGTTTGGGAACATTGTCAGAGCAGACAGAAGCAAGTTCTTCCAAGATATTCTTGTACTTGGCCTTATTCATGTGACCTTCACAAAGACAAATCTGCCTGATTCCAGCCTTGATGAAGCATCCCTAGTTCATCACCGATCCTCTACCAAATTTAACAGTGGGTGCAAGCCATTCCAGGTCTCTGTCTAACCATTAGACGACCAGATATGTGCAAAGCTGAAAATTGGACTCGTCAGAGAAGATGACCTTACTCCCTTCCTCTACAGTCCAATCGTAATGGTCTTTTGCAAACTTCAGCCTGGCACTTCTTTGCTTCTCATTGATGATGGAATTTCTTATAGCTTTGCATGACTTCAGCCCAGCGGATTCGGTTTTGAACCGTCCTCACTATGCACTTCACCCCAGCTACTGTTTGCAATTCTTTTAGTAGGTCCCTTGATGTCATCCTACAATTGTTGAGACATTCTAATGAGTCATCTCAGTACATGAGAGAGTCGAATAAACGGGAAAGAGCTTGCTCAGGGATCCGTAGAAATATTGTTGGTAAGGAGGCGAGTGGAAACAGGTGTGTGATAGTAGATTGGGGACAGGTGTGGGAGTGGATGATGATGATGAACAGGTGCACGATCACAACTCGCGGAGGCGGGGACATGACCGTTTTTGCCATCCAGCTGGTCCTATTGCAAGAGGATAGTGATGACCGCAGCAGTGGTTTTTATACTTTTCCTTGTTAAATTAGATTTGGTTCAGGTAATCAACTAATCAGTACCTCATTAAGTAAAATGAGCTGTGCCTGTGTTGGCAAAACCAATTGGGAACTCCGCTTCAATTCATTCGAAAAGATTTATAAAAAACACATAACAGCTAAAGAAATAACACAATGTATTATCTATCACAGTTAATGGAGGATACTCTAACTGGGAGGAGTGGGGCTCCTGCAGCGCCACCTGTGGACGAGGGGTCCAACAGCGAATCAGGTTGTGCAACAATCCAGAGCCGGCTGATGGGGGGCGATCATGTGGCGGTCCCAGTTTGGACTCCAGGGAATGTCAAACAGGACTTTGTCCAGGTAAGGCTTTTTCAATGGGTCTTCTGTCACTCCAGACAATAGACACATATCTAAATGGAAATGTATAACTACAGCTACCAATGCATACTTAATACTGAGAGACCTGTCCTGTCTATCCCGTCTCCCTCTGGGTTTGGTGACTTAAGGTGAGGCCCCTCGTAAGGCAAGGGGGAGTCTGATAGGAATGGTGAATGAGAGGGAGTTTGGGGTGTCGTATCTGGAGGCTAACATCACAGAGAACCTAGAAGAGAACACCAGCACTCTGCAGGCCCACTTGGACAACATCCCCCCTAGTGTGGGTGAGTAAAGGATGTGGACAGATGTCTTACATCAGCCTGTAAGATCCTGGTCGAAATTCCAACAAAATAAGCAACTTCAGATTGAAGAATTTATTTTAGATTTGTATCACTCTCAACCATAGTTTAGAAAATGTTTTATTGTGTAAATAGGTTTTATTTACAGATATTTTATATCATGGTTTTGTTCAGAACCTCTAAATTATTTTTACTTGTCAAGCACCTTGAAATGCTTTTCATGAATTTATGTTACAATTTAATTGATTACCTATTTTACCAGTCTGAGACTTGTACTAGACAAAGTATAATAGATGATTCAACACTAATTTCAATGATATTGTGGTCTTACTGCTTTTCAGGTCCCTTGCTGCGCGTGCTGGTGTCTGTATTTGCTCCCATCTACTGGACCACAGTGCTGCAGACCGGAGCAGCCAGAAATGGCTACTCACTGACCCAAGGCTCATTCAGACAGGAGTCCCAGCTGGAGTTTGACACAGGTCCGAACTGACAAACAGATACAGTAATATCCTGTAAAATAACCTGAATAAATATTCACTGTAATCCTTTGTAGGTGCTGTTTTTGAACGTAATTTTCTTAGGGAACCAGTAGAGGGCAGTGATTTCTTTTTATGCTGTTTTGTTGACTGAAAATTCTGATTGATAGAGCTTACATCTTCCAACTTGGAGCAATTCGGTTTGCAAAAAAAACAATAGGTTAAATCAAACAACAGGAGAATCACCCCAGAATATCAAATGTATTTAAACACAGTTTATGTGTTTCTAGGGGAGGTACTTCGGTTAACCCATGTAGCCAGAGGTCTGGACTCAGAAGGGGCTCTCCTAATAGACATTGTAATCAACGGCTTCGTTCCTCCAACATTATTGAGCTCCCATCTCAATCTGCAGGTGTGTACTAACTACCAGTCTCATCCTAAAATATTCTTAAGAGGCAGACCGTGACTAAACATGACATATATATATATATATATATATATATATATATATATATATACAATCTCTCTAATCTAGGTCTATTATGGTTTTGTGTCCTGTAGGAGTTTGATGAGTCCTACGTGCAAACAGGTCCAGGACAGCTGTACTCATGGTCATCCCAGGCTCACCAGAGAGCGGGCAGTTCTGTGGTTCTGCGCTGTAACCACTCTATTATCTACGAGGGCCAGGAGGAGCGCCAGGGACCGTTGTTGCAGCTGCTCAGGGTGTCCCAGATGAGTGGCATGTATAGCGTGTTCACCCTCGGCCTGGACTTCCAGATCACTGCGTCACTACTCCTACCAGGTCAGTGCAAACCATGTGTGAGCTCACTTCTAATCCATTTTAAAAGTAAACTTAATGCCAATTGTGAAATTGTCCTGATTGAAGACATAAATAGCCATTTGAATGAGTACTTCCTGAAACCAAAAGTGACAGAAATGTCACAGTAATTTTAAAAACACGTTAATGTTTTTTAGATGACATTTCCATAATGTATGATGTTGTGAGTCTTTTTACGGCCTCAATACATTGTTCTGTTGACAGATGGTGATGGAGAAATGTGCCCGAGAGGTTTTGTCCTGGATACAGCTTCTTATTGTGCTGGTACATGTACCTTTCATTAATCAATTTAACCATATTTTTTTATGAAATGTAATTAAAACTCATATTAATCTGCATCATTAGATGAGGATGAATGTGCTGCAGATTCGCCTTGTTCTCATTCCTGCAACAATGTGATGGGTGGCTTCTCTTGTGTCTGTCCCTCTGGCTTCTCCATCTCCCTGGAGAACAACACATGCCAAGGTCAGCCACAGGGATTCTTCATACTAAAGCGTTGCACTTTATTATTATTTACATCTCCTAATTAAATGTGTCACTGTAAAATATTTGTATATACAGTGCTCTGATATCATGTTTACAGTATTCAGAAACACATTGCCCCTCTCTGATGTAAACACTCTGGCTAGCACACACAAATATTTGCTTCTGGGTGAAGAGATACTCTTGATGCTGTCACTGTCATCCTACTGATATTGTAGAAAGTATCCCTCTGTTTCACTTCATATTTTGGGGAGTTCTCTGCAGATATTGATGAATGTGCCCAGGGCTCTCACATGTGCCACTACAACCAGCAGTGTGTGAACACAGTTGGCACGTACCGCTGCCAGGCTAAATGTGGTCCAGGGTTCAAGCCCAGCGCCATGGGAACCAGTTGTGAAGGCAGGTCGATTCATGATAAATTGCCATCTTTTTTCACCAATTGAATGAAGTACATGCTAAACCATGTAGAAGTTCATCCTGTCATTTTAAATAATTTCTTGCTAGTAATAAAAGTACTAATAAAACATATTAGTAGCAGAGTTTGACATGGGATTTGTGAATTTCAGACGTGGATGAGTGCCAGGAATCGTTTCTGTCCCCGTGTCATCAGCAGTGCTTGAACACCCTGGGCTCATTCCGTTGTTTCTGTAGCCCTGGATACCAGCTCTCTGGCCACCGCTGCCTGGGTCAGTGGAACCTGCAACTCAAAAAGGTTTTTGCACCAGCTTCTTACTGAAGCAGTATATTAGCTTATGGAATTCCTAAGCCCGTATGCGTGTTCACACACAGACATCAACGAGTGCAAACGGAACGTGTGCCCAGCTCACCAGCAGTGCCGCAACACGGAGGGCGGGTACCAGTGCTTTGACAGCTGCCCAGCTGGCCTGAGAATGGGAGAGGATGGGGCCTGCGTGGGTATGATGCCATTCGTACCTAACAGTTCTTTTCTTTTGACGTTGGTTTCGTGCAGGTGCAACATTGTGGCTTGAGAATGCTGACCGACCACTAAGCTCTGTGTTCTTCAATGTCGTGTGTCACAGATATCGACGAATGCCAGAAAGGGAGCCACATGTGCCGATACAGCCAGATATGTCAGAACACCATTGGGGGGTATAGCTGTCTCTGTCCCAGGGGTTACCGGTCCCAGGGAGTTGGACGTCCATGCCTCGGTAAGACACTGGCACAGACATGTCGTCCAACATACAACAATGTCCTACTGGCGCAATAAAATATGGCTATAAGTAGTGTCTAAGTCTAATTTGACCTTTTAGATGTTGATGAGTGCCTACAGACGCCAAACCCCTGCGCCTACCAGTGCCGTAACGTGCCAGGCAGTTTCCGGTGCCTCTGCCCATCAGGCACTGTGTTACTGGGGGATGGACGGTCCTGCGCTGGTCTGGAAAGAGGACAAGCCTTCTCAAATGGTACCTCGGTCAGAGCAAGGCTGCGCCCTCAGCTGGTGTCATCGCCGGGTAGGCACAGCCTCTCTCGGCATCATGGGGTGTCCCGAATCACCAGACAGAGCTGTCCAATAGGCTACACCAACAGAGATGGCACATGTGTCGGTAAGAAGTAAAAGTTGCGACCCCAATCACAAAGGACAATCCTATTTTTTATCAAAATAGTGACCCTTATGTTGGAGAAGATATGATTTCTTTGAATCACTGCAGGCAAAGGCAGCAAGCAAAAGAGTTGAGGCTGGTACCTCTGGTGCAAACATTATCATACCGTTTCCTGTCTGGTACCTCTGGTGCTTACCTTATCATGTCATTTCCTGTCTGGTACCTCTGGTGTTTACCTTATCATGTCATTTCCTGTCTGGTACCTCTGGTGCTTACCTTATCATGTCATTTCCTGTCTGGTACCTCTGGTGCTTACCTTATCATGTCATTTCCTGTCTGGTACCGCTGGTGCTTACCTTATCATGTCATTTCTGGTTTGGTACCTCTAGTGCTAACATTATCATGTAATTTCTGGTTTGGTACCTCTAGCGCTAAACTTATCATGTCATTTCCTGTCTGGTACGTCTTGTGCTTACCTCATCGTGCCATTTTTCTCTGAACAGATGTGGACGAGTGCTTGCTGAGGAACCCTTGCCAACATGAGTGCCGAAACACCATTGGCAGTTTCCAGTGTCTTTGTCCTCCGGGCTACCAGCTCTTATCCAATGGCAGGAGCTGCAAAGGTATGAAGATAATGTAAAATACGTATAAAGGGAGGTGACAACATAATGGAAACACCAGACAATATGGTAATATTTAGGACCTAATAATGATTAGGGACACCCTTTGCCTTCTGAACAGGCTCTATTTTTCCTTAAATGCTGTCATATGTCCATAAGTCCTAAACTGTGTGTAGTGGGATATTGCACCATTCTTCAAGAACAAAAGTCTTGAGTTCTTTGGGGGAGGAAGGAGGTGGAACTCTACTCTGCACTCTGGTCTCCAGAACATCCCATATAGGGTCAATATAGTCCAGATCAGGTGATTAGGCAGGTGTTTGACGTCCTCCTGGTGTTCATTAAACCGCTATTGAACTTGTTTAGCAGTGTGTATGGGTGCGTTATCATCCTGGAGTACTGGAACATCATGAGGGAACAGTGTTTGCCAGATAAGATGCACCTGGTCCTGTAAAATGGACTCATATCACTTGGCCCTTATACAACCATGTAGCGCAATCATCAGACCCAATGACTCCCACGAGATGGCTGCCAATACGACTACAGATTCACTATCATGTTTAACCGTTGGCATTAGACATTGTGGGCTGAAGGCTTCCTTTGTATTGCTCCAAACATAAACCAATCTGGATGTAGGAAATTGGGTATATGATTGACTCATCAGACCATCCCTTTTTTCCATTGCTCAGGGGTCCAGGCTTTTTTGCTACTTTGACCAAGTCATGCATCTTTGTGCATAGTGGTTTCCGAATGGCAACCCGGACATAAATTCCAGCTTAGTGAAGCCCAGAACATACTGTTTTTGTTTATACTGGATCACAGAGGTGCTGATTCAATTCTGTAGTATGATTCATATTATAATTTTAAGATTGTACATTTGGGGCATTGAGCAATTGTGTCCATCTATCGCAGATTGTACATTTGGGGCATTGAGCAATTGTGTCCATCTATCGCAGTCGGACAGTGTGCACTGTTCCTCATTGCTGATTGTCGTATGTTGCCTGGATTTTTGACTGTTCCTGTTTTTGTAACCAATGCACCTGCAAATTGGTCACTGAATATTTGGCCTCTTTAGTTGCCACTTGTTACTTTGACAACTCAAATAAGTGCAAATTGTCAGACCTTTTGTATGGCTGGCACATGTGTACAGCTATTTGGCAATTAATATGTCTGTAGCTGGGTTTGTATTAGACTTTTCCATTTGGACTTTCCATTATTTTGCCCAGCCCCTGTATATACTACACATGGACCACCCATTACAACTAGGTTTGCACACAAACATTTTGTATGTCGTGATTCCAGACATAGATGAGTGTGCAGTGCAAGACATCCAGTGTGGACATAACCAGATGTGTTTCAATACGCGTGGAGGATATCAGTGTCTGGACACGCCCTGCCCTACTTCCTATCACAGAGGAGGGAGCCCAGGGTAAGAAGCCACAATCAACACAGTAGTGTGTGTTGTCACTAAAAGGTTTTTCAGTAGGAGGGTATATTACTGCTTCTTGCTTGTAACTTTGAAGGATTTCATGAAATGTATCTCAAGACATCTAGTGACCCTCTTGCGTACTTCCCTCCTCAATTTATAACAGTTGTTCTCAGTTTCATCCTGCCATCTGTGAGGCCATATTGCTTGTAAAAGAAACATTTGTATATTTTGTTCAGTTTGATATTTAATTTTAGGTGACATCGATTTTATATATACAGTATACATATTTGAACATTCAGATATACTATATAATCTTCACTTTGACTGATACACTGACCGATACATCTAACCTAATTTAACAAATGACATTAAGATTAACTTTTGCAATAATTTATTCATCATTCCTCTACAGAAATGCATTTACATAGTGCAGAGAAAAAGGATATCTTAAAATTTGTAAAAATACATAAATTAAGGGTTAGGAACTCACAGCATGCAGACAGTATCAGAAACTATGTGTCATGTTTTCTCCATGGCAGGACATGCTACAGACCCTGCTCTCGGGACTGTGCTTCTGGGGGATCTCTGCTACTGCAGTACAAGCTGCTGAACCTCCCTCTGGGCATACCGTCGAATCACAATGTGGTGCGCCTATCTGCCTTCTCTGAGGCAGGTGTGTTGCAAGAGAGAACATCCTTTGCCATCCTGGAGCAGGGCAGTGAGGGGGGCCCAGGGGCAGGGGGACACATGTTTGGCATCAGAGACGAGGCAGGCAGGGGCATCATCTTCACCCTACGGCCCCTGCAGAGGTCCGGCCTGGTGCGTCTGAGAGTGCAGGCCACCACTCTCTCTACGCAGGGCCGCATCATGTACCAGACCATCTTCATCATCTACATCTCCATCTCCACATACCCATACTGAGTTACATGCTACAATTAACTATGGCCATGAGAGACCACGGAAGCCTCCCAAACAAACCTCTGTACATCAGGGCCATGGCCAAGAGGCCCCCGAACACAGAGCAGGCCTGCAAGTCAAGCCAAGGAAGCGCTAACCCTGAGACCGTCCCAAAAGTAGTACGACAAAGGATTTCATTTGGATCATTATCTGCGGTGCAAAATCAACTGGATTGAAATGGATGTTAAACTGTGGGGAGACATATTATTTTGTGTAAAGAATATTGACCTACTGTAAAATTTGTTAAATTAATTACAATGAAAATGAACACTGAACAAGCCAAAGATGGCTTTTATGTTGTAAACAAGCTACAGGTGTGGTAATGTTTTTTTCACCAGTGTTTTTCAATTATTTTTTAAAACAATATTTGACAAGTTAAACAACAATAAGGTGCTATTCTGAATGTACTTGACCGTGCTGAAGTTTCTGACCAGTACGTTTTATTCAACCAGTAAGGCAAGAACAAACAAGTATTGCTTTCACTGTGCAGAACAAAACATCTAAAGCAGGAATTACAAGACGGTGTGAGTTGTCTTTAGGTAGCAGGGTCCCCTTCTGTTTCATCTGGATTCTGATATAGCCATCCATAATTCTATTTCAAAGACAGGTTGAAAGCCATGGAGGGGGAAGTAGCGAAGACACTGTGCTGAACCGCCACCATTCTTTGGTAAACCAAAAGTGTACTTGTTGAGTAGCATACACTCAAATGCATCCAAACATCTTCAAACATGCACAAACATTAAGGAGAGTTTGGAAATGGAGAACCACATTCAGTGGGTGTCTGTGAAACAGGAAGAGAGGGTGAAATTAATATAGGACATATGCACAATATACATGTGTGAATTAAACATGCAAACACAATGATGATAGAACAAACAAATACAGCTAAATGTGGCTACAGTTCTCCAGTGGGGAAATATTAAACTACTGTACATTCATTTTGAATTTTGATTGTGTTCTCTTTCATTAGCTGTACAATGAATGAAGTTATATTTCAGTGTCACTGTATAAACATGTAATGCAATCAATTCATCCACAGATGTGTGTTTTGGTTAATTGTAACTCATATTATGGTGTTTTAAAAGTTAGCCAATGAAAAAAAGGGAAAAAATTAAATATAATTGTTCGATTTGACCTCAAACAATTCTATTTTAAAAATATGAGTGAATAAAATACATTGTTAATTATTATTTATGATATTGATTGAATGATGCTGGTTTCATATTTTTTTAAATAAAGTCAGAGAGAGGTATGGTTGAAATGAGTGGGCAGAGAGAAGTAGTGACAATAAACAGAGGTTAGTGATGGAGCAGGGATCCATCTTGTGGCACCATTTCCTGCTAGCAAATGCCAGTATTTAGCAAAAGATGTTGAGTTTCATATTAAGATGAAATTGCCAATACAAATTAACTGACTTCCAGCGTATTCTTTTTGAATTTGTAATTTTCATGTAATCAGTTGCATTTTCATTTACCTTGACAAAGCGTCAGCATATTCATCCAATGATTACAATGTACGTGTTCAGGGCAGGAGTGTAATGCAGTAATTTTCCAAGAACCTTTTGAAAAATGTTTTGCATTTGTTTAAAAACAAATTGACGTTGCATTGCAATATACATTGGGAAAAGGATGTTATACTTTCCCCCCTTCCTCACTATCTGAGTAAAGAAAAAAAAGAGTCACAATCTGATGATGTGCACTGTAAAGCTTGTGCCAAACAGCGCTAATCGTTGAGGGTTGATTCAGACAATATAATCTTCTTTCACTTGGTCTCAGAGTAAACCACATGCTTTCTGTTTTTATCAACAATGGCTTCTTTGAGGGGCCATGAAGGGTATTTTTTCCAGTGCCCACAAGGACAGAAAAAGAAATGTGTATGTTGGTGTAAAGTTCTATCCTATTAATCTCTCTGAAAATCAAATAATGTGTTATTTGTCACAAGATTAGTTAATAAGTAAAGTATTGACTAATAGTGAAGTGCATATTTAAGGGCACTTTCTAACAATGCAGAGTAAAAAGATAAAATTAGGAGGACACATATAGTACAGTACATATAGGTAGAGGGAAAAGTAACTTGACCTCAAGATAATAAACAGTAACAAATGTTTATTATTTATAACAGCTGTTTATTATTTATGAATGCGTTTGAATGAGCTATTGTCCAGATGAGTCCAAAGGCCACAATGAGTCAGACTTAATGTATTCCGGCTGTCAGGCATGCCATCTCTACTTTATTTAAATCCAACTGAGGCACCTTGATAGATTTATTTCTGAAGCATTATTTCTTATGTATACGGGCAATTTATAACCATTTTCACATTTCCCAAATGCCAATTTAACACTTTCCAGAAGTGATGATACAGTACACTGATACCGAGTTATATTTGATCATGCTGTGGTTGAATCCAGATTCTCCACTTTCAGCACTTGATCTTACATGCCCATTCCCAACTTGAATGTCCTCTGCTTTCAACTTCCAAACTGAGTCTGGTGCAAGAGTGCTATTAGAGATAGAATAATGCTTTAATCCCAAAAATATTACTGGGATCTGTAGAACATGGGACCCAACAGTAAGAACCAGAGGATTCCCCCTTCTATCCACAGTGCTTTGTGAGCAGGACCAGACATACTGGAGGCTAACTGTAGTTTCACATCAGCCACCACCTGACACAGTCTCAGTCTCATCTTTTCCACCATACACACTGTCCTGTATACAGTAGGCAATTGTTTAACAGGACCTGGCCGGGGGAGAAAAAGAGAGGAAACTACAAGTACTGTGGTGTGATCTACAGAGGAACACTGCTCCCACAGGAAATGGCTCTCTGTCCAGACCCTGCTTCAGAAATAAATGTAAGAATATAAAGAAAATGGATTTTGTTTCATTCAAATCTCCTTGACTTAGGACGGCACTACTATTGGAATCATGTCAAAACCCCTGTCTTGTTCAACTAATCTCGTCTCCAGCTGAATCAGTTGCTGTAAGTGAAAGTGGTCTGTTATGAATGGAGCTGCTGTTGCGTGCTGTGGAGGATGGTTGCTGGACAGGATTGAGTGGAAACTGCCCAGAGGATAACGCACTGAATTTAGCATCACACAAACAGAGTTTCACCTTCCACTTAAAGTATGTTAAGTGTGTTTCCTACTAAAATAACATACTGTACTGAACTTATCTTATCATTGACTAAAATGTAATACTTTTTCATTTGTAAGATATTCAAAATACATCACATTTAAAAACAAGTCAATGAGATGCTAAAGATCTTAACAATGCAGATTAGAAAAGGGATTTTAGGGAGGGAGAGTTATCCATATTGGTAAAAAGTTGTCATATATTTTTAAATGTATATATTTGCTTGGGGTAGGGCGGTGTTTTTCCTGGTTCACCACATGACAGCTTCATGAATTATGTTTCAAAGAAATAGAGATGAACGTATCCAATGGTCAGTTATCTTTCATTTTTACATGATGTCTTCACTTTTCCCTCTTTTGTTGGCATGTGCCTCATCTAACATGTTATTCTGCTACTTCCCTTGTTCTCTTTTTTGGTACTTTCCTCATATATTATTTTGCTTACATGTACAATGAGCACATTCTTTTAGGAATTTAATCTAGCAATCTTTGGTTACTGATCAAGTGATCTAACTAAGCTCTCTCCTGCCCAAGAAAGGTCTGTTAGTCAATGACTGTTTTTCTGAAAAATAATTTAGGAAGTTAACAAGCAATCGTAATGCACAGAAAATCCATAAGAAAAATTGCTCATAGAGGTCAGGGAGAGAGGCCAGGTGTGTCATTGTGCATATAATAACAAGGTAGACATGAGATTAAAAAACTCTTTACTTACTTATAAGTGAAGAACAATACTACCTGAACTCCCTCAGAAAGGTCCCAAACTCCAGATTTCTACACAAACACAGAGCAAATGAGGTCTGGAGTAACTTTGGTCATTACAGGCATCCCCCATAGTGCTAGCCGTTTCCACTCTTAACTAGTTTGTCCCCAAGACAAGTTATTAAAGCCAGCAGACCTGAACCTAAATACACACCAACAGAACACACCTTGTTCTCCAGTTTCTGGGAACCAAGGGAGCAGGGAAATGGCCTTCATGTCACATATTAACACCATTATAAGCCACACTTGGTATGAAGACCGGCTTGTTCCTAGCTGTTTTTAGAATGATGCTGTTCTCATAAAGTATAACATTACTGGCTACAAGAATAAGAGGGTTTGAAATGATTCATTTGTCAAGGTGCTGCAAAACAGAGCTGTCACATAAGTGTTTTAACATAATCAAGAGGCTTGGGTTGCTAAATTGTCTCAAAGGTATAACCAGTAAACTGAAGCTAGTGTTTCACTTCACTCCAGACATTAGCACAACCAGCACATTTTCTATCTGGAAAACAAGAAGAATTAGAGGTTTTTGAGGCATACCAATACAAACCATTTTTTTAAACTTTAAATCGTGTCCCTTTTTAATAAAAATAGTAAGAAGTATGTAGTCATTTTTTAAATACATTACGGGGACAGATGTATTGGGGTTTTATTAGCATGTTTCTCTGTAATCCTGTGTAACTGCAACATAGCATGCCGCACATATCCCGTCATTGTTTCTGTTAGTCTGAATGGCAGTGAAAATCTTCTGCCGGTTAATAACATCATTGTAACTTGACAGTGTTAAACTGTCATGAAATAGAGGAAAAACCCAGCCAGCAAGGAACAGGATTAGGATATAGCCCAGAGATACCAGGTGGCTACAGTAGATCAAACCTAATATTTCAGCTTACTTTGTAGCGAGATTGGAGGGGACTAGCCTGGTCAAGGACTTGTGCAATGATCAAACACTGGAAGACAGAAGAAAATGGACAATAGAAGGACAGAAGACCTGCGACATATAAAACAAAACACCCCTCTTGGAGTCTAACTTAGTGTTCCGGACAATAACAAACAAGACAAACCATCGGCTTACACAGCATCTGTCATCCACACTGGGGTGGAGCTCCCAAACCTGATTTGAGTACTCTTTGGTGACGGGTCGTTGAACTAATGTATTTTTCAACATCTCTTTTTGGTGAATGTTGGAAACCACATTGGATTGGTGAACATGCCTCCAAAACCTGTTTTCAGCTACTGGGACTAGAGAACACACCCATTACTGCCGTGTTGCGCTGTACAGTCTGGCAATGCAGTGACAATACTGGCGCCATCTGCTTCTCTGGCACACAATTTGCTCCTTGTCATCCTGACTGACTTCACTCCTCCCAATGCCTCTTCCACCATCCTAGACAACACAAATCCTGACCTAGAAACTCCCATAACAAACTCCTCTAATAAACCCCTGGATATCGACCACCTTAATACGCTTTCCAATCTTTAACATATTTTCAATTTATAATCTTTAACAATCTTTAACTGCGCGCCACTTCCATCATCTCTCCCTATTCTGAATTATTCCCATTTGTTTGTAACATGGTAGCCCTTCCAAATTAGGTGGAATTGACTGCACGTGTGCCTCATGGGATGCCGTTTCCTTATCAACTCGGTGGTGTCATTGGTCTGGAACATCCGACCGTCCTTCAACCATCTTATGCCCTTGCAACATCAAGCGACAGCAGAGCTTTCTCCACTCTGACATGGGTGCAAACCAGGATCCAGCTTAACAATCACATCAGGCACAGCATACAGTCCTCAGAATTCAAATCAGAAATCCGTTGCATACGAAATACAACTGGAACCACTCCTGCAATGGCATGAACAATGCAGTGGAAAAATTGTTCAGGACATTTTCATCTGCAGCACTGAAAGACTCTAAAAAACCGCACAGATAACAAGAAACAAACAACAATAGCAAGTGTACATTTAAATGTCATGAATACAGCTTCTGTCAGGCAATGGTGTACAAACAATGAGATAATGAACACCATTGCTCCTTTTACAAAGAGCAGATCTGGTGACTCATTTAGAGATGTGATGTACTTTTGACTCAGTCTCAACTCCTGCTGTCTCTGTAGCGCAGGAACACCAGACAACCTCAGACACAGCATGGGATACACAGCCTAAATAGCCTATCATTTAATAGTAATAAAACATCACATACTTGAAGAGTCAATGAAAGGATGGAAAATGAATCAAATGTTACACGGACAGGAACTATTACAGAGGTGCTGTTCTGTTCTGCAGCTCATTATAATATAGACAGATATTCAATTTATCCCAGCTCTGTAACTCACTCCACAACGCGTGGCTGTTAAAATTGAGCATTAGCAATCTGTGCAGCTGACTTGTTACTCAGCTCTTGTGCATAAGGCGAGTAGAGCAGTCTGAGTATATACTGTGCTTGTAAATGATATCCGGATAGAAATTCCCCCAGCAGGTTCACCCATCTACAAGCCATACACCCCCGAGTGGGAGAGTGAGCATGGTCTGATGCTAAGCAATCCTGCTGTTGAGTGAGCGCTGCCTGTCAGCCAGTGTGGTGTAACAAACACCAGGGGTTAGGGTTACCATGTGACCATTCATCATAGTCAGGGATGGCAGGGACACGCTGCCTTGTGGTGCAGTAGAACTATACTTATCCTAAAGGGAAGGAGCGGTAATGTAGGCATAAAATATTTAGATGTGTGTGCATGTGGGAACCCACATTTCTTACATAAACAGTAGAAGGGAGAAAATCGTCCCCCACAAGGGTTTTTGGGCAGGTACCATTAGGAAAATGTTGGTTTCCATTGTAGAGGTTAGGTTTAGGGTACAATATTATTAATGTTAAACGTGAGGTAACTTTTGGGTTTAGATATAAATGGTTAGGGTTAAAGTTAGGCATTAAAGCTGGGTTAAATGTGGGCCTGAAGGTTAGATTAGTTTGATAAGGCTTTGATTAGTCTTAGCTTAAGACTTAGGGTGAGACTTAAGGTTAGGTTAAGGGGATAAGGAACATGGCGTCAATATTTGGTCTTAGGTTCACACAAGGATATAAAGACAAATGTGAGTGTGTGTGTGTGTGTGTGTGTGTGTGTG